>RJWM01013495.1:0-52897 GCA_004363535.1 Dasyprocta punctata
GTGCTAGCTAAGTCTTTAGCAAGGATGTCGTATTAAGAATTCCTGAATTCTGAAACTTGGACCAAATGATGTAAAGACAGCCTTTGCCTCTCGTGGACTCTCCAAATCTGGTCTAGGTGAACACTAAGATCCTGTGGCCTTTGTTTTGGGGCTGTGATCTGAGCACACAGTGCCAACCTAGTGACTGGCCTGGGGGAACTCTTTTAGTCTTTGGGTGTCCCCCGGAAAGTGGAGCTGCCTGCATTGGCCCTGTGTGTCTGGGTATGGCCTGGCTGGGGCCTCTCTGGGACACTGCACAGTTTGTACAAACAGTGGGCTTATTCCTTCCTCGTTTTTCTGCTCTGGGCTGAGCTGTGAAAACCAATGGGAATGAGCCTGGTGGATCCTGGTCCGTACTCCTGGAATTTTGATAAACACTGCATTTCCTTCTACACTTCTCTCTGTTGGAGCGCCTGGGACACATGTAACCTGGACACCGACTCTCAGGCTGGCGAGGGCCCGTCTGTGCAGGTAGCTTCTCTAGCATCTCACTCTGGCTTCCTCAGGAGCCTCATGCTTCGCCCCAAACACCTGCTTTTTTTTCTATTTCATTCTTCTCCCCTTTCATTTTTCCTTGTTATCTCCCCTTTCTCAATTCTTTAACCCCACTAAGTACTACAACATTTCTACTTGTGCAGTGTTTTTATTGTCAGGTTCTTTGCCCTCCTGGTATCCTGCTGAATAAGATTGTGGGTTTCCTGTAAGCTCATCATGTACATGAGAAAAATGCTCAGAGTGGCCAAGTGATGCTGAATTTATTGGCACACCATGTGGTCACGATCTAAGTTTTCAGATTTCCCTCCCATCCTCTGTCCTGGAGATCACACTGCGTTTGCTAACGGCACTGGAGTCACAGAGACCATCAAGCCTTTCTCTGTGTGTAGTCACTGTACCGAAACAATTTGCTTGGGAAGCATCCCAGGCCTCTAGAGACTCAGGCTCTGAGACCTGCCACACTGCAGTCTTCTGTACCAAGTGCTTCACAATTTTGAAATCATCTTTTCAAGTCCGTTACATCATGTGATGCTCCCCAGAGTCCCGTGAGGTGGAAGAGCCCACAGAGGCCTCATTTTGCACCAGGTACAGGTGAGTCCTGGACAGAAGTGGGCAGAGGAGGATCTTCTTGATCTTCAAACTTTCCCTGTGGCCACGCTTCACAGAGACAAGGAAAAGGGAATGAGTTGTTTCCATCTGGTGTCAAAAGCGGTGAGGGTCTGGGCAGCAGACCCGGGGTTCTGGAATTGGTAGAGGACAGCCGAGCTGTGTTTGGAGGTCGGATCTAAGCCAGGGGTGGTGGGGCAGCTCCGGTCCTTAAGGTCAGGTCAGCTCCAGCCGGGCAGGCTGGGAGAATAGAAGTCTGGACGGAAGGAAGAGTGCGGGGTGGGGAGGTCGCCTGCGAAGACAGGACTGACTTGCTGGGGAGTGAAGAGGCCGAGGAGCTGGTAGAGGCTCTGGCCGGGCTTCTGAAGTGAGGAGAGCAACCTGCTCTCACCAGCGGGCGGCTTGCTGAAATCTAAAGTTATTTATCCATTTACTGAGCGGGTAGCAGCACGTATCTATTGAACATCATCTCTAGCATATTTAGTGTTTTCTCATGAGGAAAATATATGGTTGGCCCTCTGTGTCGATTGGTTTCTACGTGGATGAATTTAAACAATCATGAATTGAAAATATTTGGGGGAAAATTGCATCTGTATTAAACATATATAGACCTTTTTTTATGTCATTATTCACTGAACAGTAGAGTGTAACAGCTGTTTACACAACATTTATACTAGGTAGTACAAGTAGTCTAGTGGTGATTTAAAGGCTACAGGAGGATGTGTGCAGGTTATGTGCAAGCTTTGTTCCGTTTTATAAAAGGGACTGAAGATCACAGGTTTTGGTGTCTAGAATCAATTCCCCCTGGACACTGAGGAACAGCTATTTATGTTGTATAATACATACAGTCTTTTTTGTGTGTGTGTGTGTGTGTCAGTACCAGGGATCAAACTCACAACCTTGTGTCTGCCAGGCAGGTGCTTAAGCCACTGAGCCAAACTCCCGGCCCTACAGTCATTAATGCACATAGCCAAACCATGGGAATACGTACTGTTATTCTCTGTTTTGTGGCTTAAGACACTGGGGCTCAGAGAGTCTAACTGGTTTGCGCAAAGCCCTATAGTCAGTTGGAAGCTGAGCCAAGCCCGTGAGTCCCGAGTGCTTTCACTGGTGCAGATGGCTGCTTCACATCTGGGGGAACCGGCCGCCGAACTTCAAAACAAAAACTGCATCAGAGTGAGCACTCGGGGTTTCATTTTATCTTTAAAAGCTGGAGAGCCTAAATGCAAGCTGGAATTCAGTTTCAGTCCTTCTTGTTCATCCTTCAAGTGGAGATTTCTAGGGCTGGTGTTTGCCAGGTCAGTGAGAAGTTGTCTCCTAGACTTGGAATTGACACTCATGCTCTGGAGTGTGTGTCCTCAGCTGTGCTGGGCCCTTTAGGGATGGGGTGGGTGGGACCATGCAGCCGGGAGGGCGGGATGGGCTGTACAGAGGGGTTTCATGGATAAAGTGGTCGTGGACAGGAGGGCCAGGGGTGTAGTGCAGCCACTTGGGGTTCTCTGCAGTGAAGAAGGCTGAGGTCCTAAGGCTCCCAGTGCTCAGGTATGTAATTCAGTTTATTCAAGTCTTCTCTGTCTTCCATGGCCTGTTCCCAGGCCAGCACCGCACCTCTCTAAGCCTTGCCCCTGCCCTTCTAGTGGGCTCGGTTGCCCTTGGACCCTACAAATTGGGCCCAGCAAGCTAAGCAGAGATGATCAGTGCGGGGCCTCATCCTGATGGCTTGGCCTGGTTTCCTCCCCTCCTCCTAAGCAGCCCTCCACCCCTCCAGATGTCAACGTCTCTGCTCCCTGGAAGCCACCTGCCAGGTTTGGGAGCCCGTGTTTTGATGGAGACCCTGTGCTGTCTGGAAGTCTGTTTCCCCTGCCAGATGCCCTCCTGCCGTGACTCCCCCTTTCTTTTCCATCCAGAAGCAGCTTCCCACTCCTGTACTTGCCTCGGCTTGCTTTTTTCCTCTCCAGGAGTCTGTGAGAAACTCTGGGATGATCCAGACCTTGGCTGGTGTCAGGTTCCTTTGCCAAACATTTCCTGGACCCCAGGCCCTGAGCCTGCACCAGAGCAGGGGGCCTAGGCATGAATAAGACCCTGTAAGTCTCTGTCCTGAGTGAAACCCCAAGGAGATGCCCAGCCTGCTGTGACAAGGGCTATCGGGAGCTCCAGCCTGGATTTCTGGCAGTCACTCACTCTATCTACCCTGGGTTTATCGTCTCATGTTCTGCTTCCACCAGGCTCTCTTGGGGACCTTGCTCTGTGGTCCCACAGCTACAGATCCCACTTCTCTAGTTACCTATTGCCACATAGCAACCACTTCCAAACCATAGAGGTTTCCATCAGTGGATGGATGGATGAGCAAAATGTATAATCATACAATGGGATATGATGCAGTCTCCAAAAGGGCTGAAATTCTGACACCAGCAATATGGATGAGCCTTGAAGACATAATGCTGCATGAAATAAGCCAGACACAAAAGGGCAAATACTATAGGACCGTCCTTATCTAAGGTACTCAGAGCAGTCAAATTCACAGAGTCGGAGAATAGACTGGTGGTGGCAGGGGCTGGAGGGTGGGAAGGGGAGTTACTGTTTTATGGATGCAGAGAATCACTTTAGGAAGACGGTGGTGGAGGCGGTGATGGTCACACAACAATGTGAATGTTCTTAATACCATTGAAATACACACACACACACACACACACACGCATATGCACACGCACCATGTAGAGCAGTGATGGCGAACCTTTTAGAGCTTTCAGGGATACAAATAACCTGTGCTGTAGGTTTGCCACTCTGATGTAGAGGCTTAACACCACGACTTCATATTCTTTGCTGATTCTGTAGACTGGGCTCAGCCGGGTGGGTCCTGCGCTGGGTTCCTTGTGTAGCTGCAGTTTGACGGTGATGGGAGTGGAATTGCTGAGAGCCTGCCTGGCTGCACCCTCAAGCCGAGGCCTCAGTGTGACTTCCCCTGAGTGGCCTCTCTGTCCAGCAGATGAGCCTGTGCTGCTTTGGGGGTTTGCAGGACTACGCTAACAGAAGGAGACGTGGCTGTCATTTAAGGCCTATCCTTTGTGTTGTTAGGGTCACTCCTGCTATGTGGTATCTGTCAGGGCAGCAACAGGGCTCACCTCAATTCAAGGCCAGGGAGCCACAATGCTGTTCCTGATGGAGGAGAGGCAAGGTGACATTTCAGAAGAGCAGGGGTTGGACAACACCTTTTCTACTGCGAACCCCTGGCCTCGAGCGTGGCTGCAGGGGTCCTGGAGTTTAGTCAGGAAGGGGTTTTTTGGGAGTGCACTTCCGGGAGACGTGCACTTCCCAGAAGACCTCTTGGAAGACTGTGTCCTCATCAGTTGAAGTTTGAAGGGACCCTGGCAACCTGCTGCTCGCACTGACTTGTGTAAAACTTACAGCCAGAAGCAGAACAGGAACAGAACCTCCCACAGCCTGGCCTCTGTCTCAGGCCTGAAGGACAGTTGTAGGGGCCTCTCTGTACGTGAAGGAGGAGGACTGCTGGTGGAGAGAGGAGTGAGGGAGGTGAGCAGAGCTTAGGGCAGGGGTGTCTAGCTGGCACCCTAAAATGGGGAGAGCCCTCAGTTTGCTGGTCTGGATCCACCAAGAACATGTGGGCAGGGCCATTTAGAGGTAACTGAGGTGCCCTGGCCTCAGAACAGGCTTCCTGATGAGGCTGGGACGTGCAGTACTCAGAGTTAGGAGGAGGGAGGTCCGTCCACCACACGTTCAAGCGTTCAGGTTGAGAGTCAGATCTGTAAGACAAGTTAAGGTTTAGTGAGCCAGTGGGCAAATCCAGTCACTGGTGCCCACCTACATGTTCCCAGTCAGACTTTGCTTTATGTGCAAATTTTTTTTAATGCCATTGGTGCATTAAAATGCCATAAAGGTCACCAGGACATAGAAATAGGAATATTGTCTTATGTGCTGTATCTGCATTTGAGACCAAGACATTAAGTAAATGTGGAGGTTTTTTTTTTTTTTTAAATAACTGGTTTGTAAATAGGACTTTTATTTTTAAAAATTCCTAGTTTTGTGGTTGCTCAAGTTGTTGCATATTCATACACATTTATGTTTGTGGAATTCCGTGGGGCAACAGAGGGGATAGAAGCAAACAAGCTCTTGTTCTTTTCAGCTCAGTAGCTCATGCCTGTGTACCCACAGGGGTGTGGTCACCAACGGCCAGGCCCAAAGTGTGTGCAACATGAGAGCACACACTCATCTCCGGCCTCTTCTGAGGTTGTGTCTACAGCTGTGGCCCAGTTCGGACAGCCAGAGAGGAGAGCTGCCATAATGATAATCAACTAACCAGATATTGTGTCTGCTTCCCGAGTTGCATGAAGCCAGGTAGGAAAATTTCTTTCACACTACTGCAACTGGAACGTGACCTACATCAACAGAATACAATCATGCACGCCTGATTTACTGCCCATGTCTGCTTCCCTAGGGCCTCCCGGTCCTGAGCCAGGGGAGCCTGCGATACTGCCCACTGCCAGTCTCCCAGTGCGCTTGAGTGGAAAAGGATAGCACCTTTTATTGTTCATTTGTTGTTTCTTTTGGCTTTCTCTGCCAGGGTCAGGAATTCATCATAATGTTCATCTATTATCTCCTCTGTGTATTTTTGTCTCCTCTGCCATTTTACAGATCTAATATATGCAAAAACTTTGTTTAGGCTCTTAGGCCAGTTGGCCTGCTAAAATAAAAACTTTAAACTGGGACGTTCGTGGATCTGAAGCCTGGGGTCCTAAGATCAAGGTGAGAGCTTGTTCTGCTTTGTGAATGACCCCTTCTCACTGTGTTCTTCCTCGCACGGCAGAAGGAGTCAACAAGCTCCCTAAGGCCTCTTTTGTAAGGACACCAATCCCAGTCCTAGCAGTCCGTGTGACCTAATGACCTCTTAATACAATCGCAGTGGCGATTAAGTTTGAGCCTGGAAATTTGGGTGGGGAGGACATACACACTCAGACCATCACAGTAGCTAATGTTACCCTCACTTTACACCTGAGGAAACTGAGGCTCAGGGAATTGAAGTAACTTGCTGCATGTCATGCAGCTAGTCAGTGGCAAGGCTGGGAATCAACCACAGAACCCTAACTTGTGCTTCGCACTGCATACCACCACTAGGCAGCTCTCCCTCATCCCTGTGGTCACCGTGGTGCGTAAGGCTGAGTACAGCTGTGAAGCCATGTTCTGTAGCAGTCCCTGACTGAGCGAGCGGGGTGTGCCACAGGAGTTTGCTCCGGGACATTTGGCCAGTCTTCTCCAAAACCTAGCATCTGAGGGTCAAGGTCCTCGATGACCCTTTGGCAAGTGGTGGTCCGTTCCAGTCTGAATGCAGCTTGTTTAGCCGATGGGAAGGAATTAGATCTAGAGCACCAAATATTCTTCCTGGGCCATTTAGCTACTTGTGTCCTCTCAAAACACTGAAAGCAATTACATAGTAAACAAGATAAATTGTTTGACCAGTTTTTATAGCAAAGGGATTAACTTTAAGTATCCCCTGCCCCCAATAGTTAAGTCTGGAGAGAGGGAGAGGTACTCTTTATAGTGGTTTAGACTTCCAAACTTGCTGCTTATCGTGAGAGGGGCAGCAGGCCTGCAGGGAGAGGGATCGGAATCCAGCCCCCCTCAGCTTGCTTTCCACCATAAGCTTTCCTTGGAGAATTCAGAACCCAAATCCATCAGCCAGCTTCTAGCAGCCCCAGGACCTCTGAGGAGACAATGGTTTTCTCATTTCTCTCATTCTCTTTCTGAGACTTTGCTCTTTCCCCCAAGGAACCCACAGAACACAAATGCCAGGGGCGGCCCTGAAAGCAGGCCCTTGTCCGCAAGCCTCGGTGCCCCTGAAGGCCAGGGGTGGGCTGCATTTTCTGGGGAGTGGGAAGCCCTGGTCTCCTCTTTGTCCTGCTCCTGAGACGGGAAGGCAGGCAGGGTCTGAAGAAGCAGGCCATTATGAGGACTGACAGAAACCCCGGGTCGGGGCTGGGGCGGGGGCACCAGCCTGACCCGCATCCGTAGGCCCGGTGCCCACACGGGATGAGCAGGTCATGGTCGCCCTTTGCTTCCAGACCAGCTGCAGTCACCGCCCTGCCTCCCCTGGTCTCATTGTGCAGCCCCGTGTCTCCCTGCCTCTGCTCCGGCTCTGCCTCCCTTTAGGACTCTGAGAAACTCCTTCCCGGCTTGGGGTCCCTATCTCAGGGTTTGAACCAGCCTTGGTGTCCCCCACCCCACCCGATTCTGACTTCTGCCCCGGGAGTCAGCGTGGTGTAATGGGAAGGGTGTGATACATGGGGTTTGAGACATAGGTCAGTTTTTTCTTCTTTTTTTTATACTGGGAATTGAACTCAAAACCATGTACTTGCCGGGCAGGAGCTATGTCACCAAGCCATGTTCCCGGCAGTGGTCAGTTCTGACAGCAGCATTTTCTGGTTGGGCCATACTTCAGCATCCAATTCACTGTCTACAAAAATAGGTGCCGAGGTGCATGCCAGCCTCGCCACCCTGCCGGCTCCCTGGCCTTCTCGGAGCAGGCTTGCTCAGCATCAGCACTGCTCAGAGTTTGGCCTAGATCATTCTTCTGAGCGGCGAGATCCTGTGCATTGTAAGAGGTTAGCAGCACCCCTGGCGCCTACTTCCTAGGTGCCACTAGCATCTCACATGCCTGCTTTGACAACCAAATAATGACTCCAGACACATCCAAGTGTCCCCTGGAAAGGCAAATCACTCTGGCTGAGAACCACTGGTCTGGAGTGGGGCTCAGTCCTAAGTTGCAGTTGACAAGCGTAGACCCAAGTGTTTAGGTCAATCAGGGTTTCGGTCAGCACCATTTGTGTAGAAGGCTGTGTCACTTTTAATCCCTCCTTTTCCTGATGCTGTTTAATGTCTCCAGGTGCTGTGCTGATTTAGGTCACACTGTGACAGGTACACGGCTGAGTGCAGGGATGCAGTGGGTTGGGAGGAGACAGGCAGGGTGCACGCTGGGCATTCCAGGGCCCCATCTTGTGCGAGGGTGCAGTCCCCCACTTTGGGCTCCATTCCTTTGTGAGGAGTGGCAAAGGCCTGAGGGAGGGAGGCCTTGGTCCTGAAGGTCAGAAGGACAGCGAAGGACGCTCTGGAGAAGAAAGCCCTTACGTGCCTGTTTTGGCCAAAGGCAAAAGGTCATTCCAGCCAAGGCCCATGTGGGGCTGTGTCTGGTGTTTCAGGGAAAGAACCTGTGACTGCGGCTTGTTCAGGAAGCCACTGCAGGCTGGTTGTGGTGGTCCACATTACACAGCTACTCAGGAGGCTGAGGCAGGAGGATTGCAGGTTGGAGGTCTGCATGGGCAAGTATAGCGAGAGCCTATTTCAAGGTGAAAGGGCAAGGGCTTAGGGTATAATGCAGTGGTAGAGCCCTTGCCTACTATGTACAAAACCCTGGGGTCAATCCCCAGTACTGATGGCCAAGGATAAAGCTGCTATGGTCCCAGAGTCAGAGAGAGCCCTGAGGCCATGCAGAGAAACTGGCAACAGAACGAAAGGGCTGCAGGGCCTAGAACTAAAGTGGACTGTGGGTTCTAATCGCAGGTGACAGAGTTCTGAGGCACACCTGCCATGTGGATTTTGGAGGAAAGTTGCGAGTTTCTCCCTTCTGTCGTGGCTCACGAGAGCATCAGTATCCAGCTGTGCCGGCTGGGAGAATACCTCTCACCCCTCTTGCCCAGGACTTCCCGGATGCATCCCGTCCTGGGTCTTTCTTTCCCTTACCTGTTAACGTCTTTCAGTTTTGAGAGACACTGTTTTCCAGGACTTGGTGACTGAGGCTAGGGTGCTGACATGGTGGGATCCTGGTGGGGGGCCAACTACTCACTTCTGTGTCCTCGTAGAGCAAAACCAGCAAGTGCATCGCTGTCCTCTTCTTCTGAAGACACTAATCTCATTCAGGAGGGCTCTACCCCCATCACCTGTTTACCTCCCCAAATCCATCTTTGGCTTTTTTTTTTTTTTTTTTTTTTTTGGTACTGGGGATTGAACTCACAACCTCGTGCTTGCCAGGCAGGTGCTTAGGCCACTGAGCGAAATCCCCAGCCCTGTTTTTTGAGAGAGGGTCTCACTATGCAGTTCAGGCTGGCCTTGAACTGACCTTGTAGCCCAGGCTGGTCTCGAACTCACAATGATCCTCCTGCCTCAGCCTCCCGAGTGCTGGGATTAAAGGTGTGCACCACCATACCCGGCTCCCAAATCCATCTTTACATACAGTCATATTGGGGTTAGGTTTGCAATATGTGAATTTTGTAGGGACACAAACATTCACCCCATAACAGGAAAATCCCACTCACGGGTTATGATAGGACTGCAGGATCAGATCCCAGGACTGGGCAGAGGCGTGGTCATATGAGATATGATTGAAAAATATGGTATGTGTCTAAATGAAAAGAAATTATTACAGTAAAAGACACATTGCTGTTAACTGCTCCCCAAAATACTCCTCCTTACTTCCAACACATTTATCCCATTGTTATTTGCCACTGTCTGAAGCAGTTCTGAAAGTCTTCTATTGTGAGTGTCTTTAGCTGAATTGTTATGACTGCTTCCCTGTCCTGAATCCATCGAAAACATTCATATTTCATGGTCATTTTGATTTGGGGAAGAGCCAGAGGTTGGATGGTGCTGGATCTTGTGAATAAGGTGGATGAGGGCGTATCGTCACATTTCTACCAGCCTGCCTTCGGGTTGGATGACACTCGGCAGCAGCGTTCATTAAATATTTGACCACACCTTCCAAAGACACCCTCTGTAAGTCAGGCAGAATAGAGACACGGTTCTAGGAATGGATTCATAGCAGGTTAACCTCATGTTTTCTGCAGCTCCAGAGCTAGGGCTGTTTAACTTCCTTTTGAGTAGAGAGGGTGTGTATTCTAAAGGCTAGAGCAGGGGCAGCAGGGAAACAGAAAGGGAGAGGAGAGAGGAGAAAGTAGCTACCTATTATGGGGCAGTTTAATATGAGGG
This sequence comes from Dasyprocta punctata, assembly GCA_004363535.1. Classification (NCBI taxonomy): domain Eukaryota; kingdom Metazoa; phylum Chordata; class Mammalia; order Rodentia; family Dasyproctidae; genus Dasyprocta; species Dasyprocta punctata. Next base: position 10,132 of record RJWM01013495.1, read on the forward strand.
AAATATGAGTGTTGTCATTTTATAGATGAGGAAACAGGTTCTGAGATTGCCGCGTACTCACCAAATTTCTGTAGCATCTAAGGCAGTGTTAAGAACATGGTGTGGATACTCCATAAAATGTAACTGGAATAAAATTTTTGGACTGGAAGTGAAGGGGGAAAATTAAAATTTTATTTTATTTTATTTTATTTTATTTATTTATTTATTGCGGCACCAGGGATTGAACTCACAACCTCATGCCTGCCAGACAGGCGCTTAAGACACTGAGCCAAGCTCCCAGCCTGAAAATTAAAATTTTAAATAAAACCCTGCCCAGGATGCCGGCCAAGACCAAGCAGACGTGTCCGGCAGGCCCAGTGACAGAACACTTCTTGCTTTGTGTAAACCCCTTGTGTACCTGACGGCCTTACAATGTAACTTAAAATGTACCAGGATGTTCCTTCCTTTGTATAGCCCACACTTTGTATAGCTGATGCCTAATGAAATGTTTAAACTCTGTCAGCACCCCAAGATGTCACCCAGCCCTCCAGTCATACGCGCCGCATCTGCCTGTGTACCTCCCTGCTCACTTTCCCTTTAAAAACCCCGAAACCCCGCCGGGCAGTGCCTGTTCCATGGGAGAGATCCTAGTCAGAAGCCCACCGGTGTAATAAACTGCCTCCTTAACCTCCTCAGTGCTGGTGCTGTTTTTCCCCGTGTTTGGCCTGTTTTCCTAACAGAAATACACACGAGACCCTGAGTTTGATCTCCATCTTGACAAAACAAAAACAAAACAAACAAAACCCAGGATAAAAATTTACAACCAGAGTGCTTACTCAGCTCAGGCCTCCTTCACGTGGAGACCCGCTCTGAGGACTGGCCAGCGTGGATTGCCCTCTGTCCGTCCCCCTGTCAGATAAACACAGCTGGACGCTGAAGTTGTGAGGAGAGACTTTCATTGGTGGTGGCTGTTGCAGTAGGGAAAAGAGTCAGGTGTGAGCTAACTCACCTTGGATTTGCAGAGAAGGGACTTAGTGTTTCGAAGACGGAAGGTCTCTGTGGAGTCGTGAAGCAGAGGGTGGTGTTAGTCGGCGTGGAACCGACTTGGACTTGCAGACTGGCATCTGTCCAAGTTGGTGCCCAACCTGGCACCGAGCCTGGGCAGGGACCCTGTCTTGAGGGGTTGGCTGAAACAGTAGACTCTTTAAGCAGTCACGCCTCTTCTCAGGCAGGCACTTTGAGCGGGCCGTGTCATCCGGGGAGGTGACCCAGAGCCATTAGAAACTTTGTGTTTGCCCGAGTGTTTGTAGCCAAAGCTGTCAGGTCTGTGCAAGGAGCAAACTCTGGGCCTGCTGGGAGTTTGGTCACTATTTTGAAATTTAGGAAATGGCCACAGGATAAAACAAATTTCAACAGATAGTCAGGACCCAAATTCATGCTGGAAAATTGAAGATTAATTATCATGGAGAGAGCCAGGGCAGTTAGTTGAGCTGGAACCAGCGGTGATAAGATTTGAAGGCGCAGGCAGATTATGCTGAGGGTTACTATTTTACAGATGGTATTTCCTGTCATATAGCTGAACTGAATACCACACATGTTTGTGATTGGATATTATGGGCTGCAGAACATATGTGCTAATAACGCACCCTGTGGATCCTTCTGCACGACCCAGGAGGAGTGAGCCTTTTTCATTTTCCTCAAAGTCTTATACTTCCTTTCTGCCTCAAACCTTTGCTTTCCTCTTTTAAGGGAGAACTTTTATCAGACTAATACTTGAAATACTCTCATGGCAAAATTTAAGAAGATTCTTGGGCTGAGGTTGCAGCTGGGTGGTGGACCACTTCTCTAGCACATTCGTGTTCTCGGGTTCCATTCCCAGTGCCACCCCGCTAAAAAATATTCTTCACCATGTGTTTTTACACACTGGGCTGCTGTGACTCTGGCTTTATTTCCCTGACGTGCATCTCGGGATAGCAGTGAAGGTAACTGGATTGCAGACCTCAACTGTACCAAAGAAGGTGGGGGCTTCGCACATGCAGCGCCTGTCTAGTTACTGCGTTGCTCTGGAGGAGTCTGGCACTGCAGGAGCCTGAGAAATCCACGTTTGGGGAGCAGCCAGTGAAAGTACACAGATACTGAAACGAAGACATTTCTTCCCTGGATTATGCAGCGTTGTTACGGAGCAGAAAGGCACAGGCGTAAAAGACTAAATTCAGCCTTCCTGCAAAGGCCGGCTTGTTCCTGTGAGTACAGATGTATTCCTGAGGCTTAAGGAGGATTCAGCCCAACTGGGACAGCTGGGTAGGGGCAGAGGCCAGGAAGCTTTTGATGGGTTTGGTGAGGATTCCGGAGCTTTGCCAAGTACCTCCTCAGCACAGCCCTCCCTCAACATCTGGCAGATGGTGAGGAACCAGATGTGAGGGACCGTATTAGAGGATGTTCTCCACAGACACACACTGAAGTGGGGGAAAAGTCTTCAAGTGAAAACAACCTGGAACGCTGCTTCTCCAGCTGAACACGCCCAATCAGATCTCACCAATCCACAGGAGAAGGTAGAACTTCGTATGTACATTTATAGAATCATCTCTGAAAAAGCAAAGGAGAACTGCAAAGAAAATCAGGGTGGAGGAGGCTGGAGGGCAGTGCGGGAAGGAGGGACTTAGACAGTGTTTGGAGAGGCCAGCAGTATAGCAGGGTGGCTGTGAGGGGAGAGAGACACTCTTGACCTCTGCTAGACAGCAGTGCAGAGAAGTTGGTCCAGGGGTAGGAGAGCCAGCTGAGGCAGTCAAGGAGGGACAGGAAATAGGGCGGGCTGTTGTGGAAGCCGTTCTCAGAAATGATGCATCGATGCTGGGCTGTTGTTCCTGAGCAGCCTTGAGGGAAACTGTCCCACAGCTTGTCTCTCCTATAGCCCGGTGTCCAGGGTGGATATGTGTGGTGGGCTTGGTGGGGAAACAGGCTGTCCTTGGCTGTGAGCAGGCTCTGTCCTGTTTAGATGGTTCCTGCCTCCAGGAAGTGATGGTTCTAGTTTGGTGCTGTTTTCTTAAAGCGGGGTGGAAAGTGCTCAGAAATGGCAGGGCACGCGACACCAGCAAGCCATTGGTGCTTTCGGGACACTGGAGGTGTTGGACTTTGGGATCAGGTAGACCTGGTCAGAGTTCAGGTTTTACCTCTTATTGGCTGTGTATCTTTAGGTAAGTAGTTCAACTTCTCTGAACTTTATCTCCCTCTTATACAACATGATGAGTTGTGAGTATTAAATAAGATTATGCACAGCCAGCCCCTGACATGCCAGGAGCATTTGCTAAATGTTTGTTACTGTGGTTAATTGAATAGAATACCTCCAGTTTCTTTCTAACTCTTAAAATTCAGTGGTTCTTTGAACTGGGAAGATAGAGATTTATTTTTCAGAAAAGTGAAAAGGCCAAATTACTTAATAAAAAGTGTAATGAGGTTCAAAATTATGTCAGGCATTTGAAGGAAGAGTAGAAAATGCTGTAAAAAGTAGACACGATTCCTCCTTGACAAGGCTTTACTGTGACTGTCCAAGAATATATGAAATTTTCCTATGGTGAATAGAAAATTTTTAGCACCAATTCTATTTGGTGAGACCATTTTTTCATACCACTGCTTCTTATTCATAAGACTTGTTATACTACTTTAAATACTATTGAAGGTATTGCTATTTGTGGTTTACTTTTTAAGATAGTGTGGAGTCAATTCATGATCATCTCCATGGTGTTCTTTGAAGAACTCTGATATTTCTCAAGTGGAAGGAAGGTGAAATACGGGAATGAGGGCAAGCCCAACCTTTTCCGTGTTTGCTGTGGCCTCGTCCTCTCCTGCTGCAGATTCATGTAGGGTATGTTTCACAGTCCCCCGGAAAGGGGATTTCTAAATTCTTGCCACATCTAGGCGAGTGCACTGGGTTCCCGGAGGCCATCTTTCCCAGCTGCTGAGGTCTAAGGCTGAAATCAGTTTCTCAGATCCTTGCTGTTCCCACTGTGCAGGCAAATGTCTACTCGTGGTTTGTTCCTGAACTCAATATATTCTTTTTTCATTTTATTTAATTTTTAAATTCAGGTTTATTAGTACATGTATGTAGCACATAACGTTTACCTTCTTTATGTGGAGTTGGTACATGCACATAGCACATCCCAATTCCTTTCTTTCATTCCTTATCCCTTCCTTCCCCACCTCCCTCTCTTGATCCTCTTCCCCTTTGAGAAATATCTGTTTCCCTGCTTCCTATTATCCGTGCTCCGTTTTTCTCTTTTATCTTTACTCTAAGTTTCTTGTATAAGAGAAACAATGTGACACTGAAACTTGTGTGTCTGTTTTATTTCACTTGCCATTATGATCTCAAGGTGCATCCATTTTTCTATGAATGACTCAAATTTAACCTTCTTTACAGCAGAGTGGCAATCCATGGTGTGTCAATACCATTTTCTTTATCCATTCATTTGCTGATGGACATATATGTTGCTTCCAAGATTTAGCTATTATGAGTTGTGCTGCTATAAACATGGATATTCATGTATTTCTGTAATATGATACTGTCAACTGTTTCTGTAAGACACCTAAAAGAGGAATAGCTGGGTCAAATGAAATTTCTATTTTTAGTCTTTTGCAGATTCTCGAGGTTGATTTCAGTAGTGATTGTACTAGTTTATATTCCCACTAACAGTCTAGAAGGTGAACTCAATATATTTTGATACTGCTTTCAGAACAGACAGCTGTAAAGAATTATTAACCATCTTAAAGGGAAGCAGATATTCTCCTTAAAAATCTTCCAATCTAGGAAATGGGTTTCTAGGAAGTTCCATTGAAATATATCTTCTTTTTCTATCCGTGTTTCACTCCGAGTCTCAATGTCTGGTCCTGTTGGAATTGTTTTCTGAAGATGTACAGGAAAATCTAGATGGTCTGAGGACAGACCTGAAAAGTTCTGACCTGCATGCGAGGTGAGCAGAATCCACAACTGCGGAAAGAGCCAGAGCACCAGACGAGAGGAATTATCATTATCACACCTGAGGAAGATGACTGGGGGTGGGCAGCCAGGAGTTGTGGGTTCCCAACTCTACACTAACTGGATTCTGGCCCTCAGAGCTGATGCCCAAGTGCTGTGTGGGCTCTAGATTGTTGGGAATTTTAAATGATGTCACTCATGGCAGGGCTGTGCCAGTGGTTTGACTTAGATCCCTCTGGGGGACAGAGGTCCGGATCTAGACACAATATCACTTGTAATGTGCGAAGGGCTTAGGTTTAAGTGTGGAGGGGGGGTGTTGTCAGCAAGATCTTTTCTGGACACCTCATAGAAGTGGAATCATACAACATACGGTCTTTTGTTTCTGTCTTTCACCCACCACATTTTCAAAGTTTATCTGTGTTGTTGCGTGTACCAGCACTTAGTTCTTTTTTACAACCAAATCACATTCCGTTGTGTGGCTGTACCACCTTTTGTCCATTCACCAGATGGTAGACCTCTGGTTTGTTTCACATTTTAACATTTTTACAGATACTGTTGCTAAGAATATCCATGTAGAAGTTTTGTGTAATCATTTCTCTTGAGTATATACCTAAGTATGGAAAGAGTTGGGATTTGAACACAGGTCACTTCAGTCCAATCTGACAGGACAATGAACTAATCTGAAATTATCCTAATGATCCCAAAGGCAATGAGCTTTATAGACCTCAGGACCGAGCCAGTGGGGTGACCCGAATGCTGGACACTGCCCCATGCCTTGCTAGCGTAATACATTACACAGTAACCTCTGGGGTCCTTCCCTAGTCTAAGTTCAATGGTCAATGAAAATTGATTGAAATTTTGTCAAAAGCAGAAACTCTCATTACCTCGAAGTTCCTGGGCTTTAGTGCTGGGATTTTTATTTTGTTTGTTTGTTTTTTTGGTACTGCGAATTGAACTCAGAACCTTGCACCTGCTAGGCAGACACCATGCCGCTGAGCTATATCCCCGGCCCCTAGTTCTCAGATTTTTAAACATACATTCAAGTAATCTACAGAAAGAAAATAAAACTGCAGATCTACTGATGTGAAAACTTAAGAGCTTAGTGGAATAATGCCTGTGGGAAAGGCCTATTTTTCTCCCTCCAGCCCTCTGGCTGTGGGTAAGGAAGGATCAACCAGTGCAATCATTCAAGCTTGGGAAAGAGCCAAAGCACAAGAGGGCGAGCGCCGAGGGCGCTGCTGGAGACAGGTCCCTGGCTCACTCATGCCATCGCTGCTGCGTCTGCACATTCCGGGGGGCACAAAACACACCACGGGGCCAGGCTCGCTGTCGCTGCCGCGCAGGCCCCTCCCCTGCTGCAGGCAGAGCGGCGTACCCACGGGCAGGGATTCCTGGGGCAGCAGGGTCCCCAGCCATCCTCGTCCACCCTCTTCAGAAGCAGTCCAGCCAAAACAGCTCTGTATATAGGATGACAAAATTAGATCATGCAAATACTTACTCTAGTTGCATGGAGATAGAAAACAGATCAAGTGGTTGTCAGGGCCTGGAGAGAGGGAGTGGGGATAGGGAATGACCGCTAATAGGTACAGGGTTTATTGGGGTGGGGAGGAGAACATTCTGGAATTAGATAATGATGATACTTGCATAACTCTGTTCATATTCTAAAAACCACTGAAAGGTAGTTTTTTAAAAAAGGGTGGATTTTATGGTGAATTATATCTCATTAGAGCTTTTTTTTTTTTTTTCTTTTTCTTTTTAATAAAAGCCTGATTCTATCTCTTACTGGCTGGGTGGTTTAGTCAGTGGAACTACACCCAAGGAATCTTAGCTATGAGACAGGAATAATAACACATACTTTACAGGTCATTCTGATAAACAAGATCATGAATTTCAGAATGCTTCTAAATTATAAACCTCACATCATTTTGGGCTACCCATGGATTATAAGTACATTTTGAATTGGAATTTTAGTTTTTCTCCTGTGTTTTCCACAGCACTAGCAAGTTTTGGTTACCTCGTAATTACTCAACTAAAGACTCAGTGATTTGATTCCAGATATTACAGTTTTTCTCAATTGTGGTAAAACCCCATGAGATCTACCTTTGTAACAAATTTTTAAGTGTACAGTACAGTATTATTAACCATATGCACATTATTGAACATCAGATCTCTAGAGCTTTTTCACTTGCATGGCTTGGACTGAGTACCCATTGAACAGTGACTCCCCATTTGCTCTCTCCCAGCCCCGACAACCATCATTTTACTTCCTTTTTCATGAATTTGACTACTTTAGATACCTTGTGTAAGTGGAGTCATGCAGTGCGTATCTTTCTGTGACTGACTTACTTTGCTTAGCATAAAGTACTCAAGGCTCATCTTTGCTGTAGCATGTGGCAGACCTTTTTTAGGATTGAAGACTATTCCATTGTGTGTATACACTACATTGTATTTATGCTTTCACCCATCAGTGGACATTTAGGTTGTTTTTACCTGCTGACTATTATGGATAATGGTGCAGTGAATGTGGGTATGCAGGATCTTTAAGATCCCTGTTTTCAATTTTTTAAAAAAATGGTATTTAGGGATTGAACCTAGGGGCATAATGAGCATCATCCTAAGCATTTAAATTTTTTTTTTTTTAATTTTGAGATGAGTCTAAGTTACTAATTTGCCCAGGCTGGGCTTGAATTTTTGATCTTTCTGCCTCAGCCTCCAAGAGTTCTGGGATCACAAGTGTGCAGTATCATACCTGGCTCCTGTTTTTAGTTCTTTTGGATAAATACTCAGAGGTGAGGTCATTATATAGATCATATGGCAGTTATCTTTTCTTTTTCTGGAGGAACTTCCACAGTTTCCCACTGTGCTGTACCATTATGCATTCTCAGTATTGCACAAGGTCCAATTTCTACACATCCTTGCCAACACTTGTTGTTTTCTTTTGCTTACTTAGTTTTTATGGCCATTCTAGCAGATGTGAGGTGATTGCTTGTGATTTTGATTTGCATTTCCCCAATGATGAGTGCTGGTGAGCATCTTATCATGTATGTACTGGCCCTTGATTGCCTTCTTTGGAGAAATGTCTAAGTCCTTTGCCCATTTCTAAATTGAGTTATTTGTTGTCTTGCTATTGAATTGAGTTCCTTGTGTATTTTATATCATCTCCCTTTAGTGTATGGCTTGAAAATATTTCCTCCAATTCTGTTTGTTTCCTTTGCTGTGCACAAGCTTTTTAGTTTGATGCAGTCTTGTTTGTCTATTTTTGCTTTGGTGCCACATCCAAGCATCCAAGCAATCATTACCAAAATCATTGCTATGAAGATTTTCCCATGTCTTTTTCTAGGAGTTTTACATTTTTACATCTTATATTTAGGTCTTCTATCCCTCTTGGGTGTGAGTTAAGGGTCCAGTTTCACTCTTGCATGTGCATCTCCAATTTTGTGAATACCATCTGTTGAAAGAGAGTATCCTTCCCTTATTGTATAATCTTGGCACCCATGTCAGGGATCAGTTGATGATATATTTGACCATGGCTTTCTTTTTGGACTGTATAAGTTATTCCTTTGGTCTCTATGTCTGCCTTTTGTGCCAGTGTTATACTGTTTTGATTATCTGAGCTTTGTAATATGTTTTGAAATAAGTTAGTTGAGTCAGCTTTTTTTTTTTCCTCTAGAAAAAAAGGCTCTTTGGGGGTTCTTTCTGGTTTCATATGAATTTTAGGACTTTTTTCTATTTCTGAAAAAATGCCATTGATATTACGATAGGAATTGTGTTGAATGTATAGATTGCTTTGGGTGGTGTGGATGTTGTTAACAATTTTAAGTCTTCCAACCCATGAACAAGTGATGTCTTTTTATTTATGTCTTGTAATTTTTTAAAGTGACATTTTGTAGTTTTCAATGTACATCTTTTTCATTTCCATTTTTTGATATTGTTGTGTATGAGATTATTTTAATTTCCTTTTTGAATAATTTGTTGTTGGTGTATGTAAATACAACTGGATTTTTTGTGTTCATTGCAGCTTTGCCTAATTTGCTTTTTGGTTCTAGTGAGCTTGCTTGCTTGCTTGATTTCTTTTTCCTTCTTTCTTTCTTTCTTTCTTTCTTTCTTTCTTTCTTTTTAGTGTGTAATTTTGAGGGCTTTCTACATATAATGTCATGTCATCCATGAGTAGAGATAATTTTGATTCTTCCTTTTGTTAGGATGCCTTTTATTTCTTGCCTATTTTCCCCAGTTATGAATTTTAATGCTTTTTTGATCTTAGAGTAAGTCTTTCAGGCTTTTGGTGTTGAGGATGTAAGCTATGGGCTTTTCATATATGGAAATTATACTGAGGTAATTTTTTTCTATTCCAAGTTTGTTGAGTCTTTTTGTCAAGATTGTATTTTATATATTGAACCATCGCTGCATCTCAAGGATAAATCCCTCTTGGTTATGGTGTAGGATCATTTTAATTTGCCTTTGAATTTGGTTTTCAAATACTGTATTTTATTGACAATTTTTGCATTCGTGTTCATTAGAGACATTGGCATAGAGTTTTCTTTTCTTAACTTGGGCATCAGAGTGCTGCTGGCCTTATTAAATATATTTACAAGTATTCTCTCCTTTTTTTTATTAAGCTTAAAAAAGATTGGCATTAATTCTTCTTTGAGTGTTTGGTAGAATTCAGCTGTGAAGCCATTTGGTCTTGAGCTTTTGTTGTGTTCTTTACTAATTCAATCTTCTTACTAGTTATTGGTCTGTTCAGATTTTCTCTCTTTGTGATTCAGTATTGGTATACGTACTGCCGAGGTAAGTAGCGTGATTCAGGATTGGTAGGTTGTATGTTTCTAGGAATGTATCCATTTCTTCTAAGTTATCCCATCTGTTGTGCGTAATTGTTCCTATTAGGGAACCATTTATGGCTATAAACTTCCCTTTTAGTACTGCTTTCACTGTAAGTTTTGTTACAGTGTTTCTTATCATCACTTGTCTCAAAATATTCTCTAATCCCCTTTTTGTAATTGTTTATCCATTATTTGGGTTGCATGTTGCTTCATTTTCACATATTTGTAAATTTTCCAGTTTTCCTTCTGATTTCTAGAGTTTAATTCCATTGTGGTTGGCAGAGATATTTGTCTGCTTCAGTCCTCTTAAATTCAAGACTTGTTTTTGTGATCTAGTATGATCTGTTCTGGCAAGTATTCTGCGTGTGCTTGAGAAGAACGTGCATTCATTTAGTGACAGATGAGTGGGACGTTCTGTGTCTGACTCGTCCATTTGGTCTATACTGTTGTTACAGTTCCTTTGTTTTTTTATTGATCTTCCATCTGGATGTCATATTTGCTCTTAAAAGTGGAATATTGAACTCAGAATGATTGGCTCTTTCATCCTTCCTTTCTATCAAGGTTTGCTTCAAGTATTTTGGTGCTCTGATGTTGTGTTCATATGTATTTATAATTATAACGTCATGCTTGTGAATTGGCCCTTTTATCGTTATAAAATGCTCTTTTCAGTGTCTTGTAACAGTTTTTGACTCAATGTTTATTTATTTATGTATTTTTTGGCTATAAGAATGTCCCCTATGCTAGCTTTCTGTTACTATAAAAAGAAAAAAAAATACTGAGGGAATCAACTTAGAGGAAAGACTTCTTTGGCTTACAGTTGCGGAGGCTTCAGTCCCTGGCCAGAGAGAGGGAAGGGTGGGGCTCCAGAGCCCTTCAAGGGCAGGCCCCCCGGTCTGACTTCCTCCTTGCAGGCCCCACCCCCTGACCGCTCCACCACCTCTCAGTGGCGCCAGGAGCTGAGGACTAATCCTCAACAGAAGCGCCCTTGGGTGTATTCCATATCCAAACTGTAACACTGCCTGCCTGCTCCATTTTGGTTTTTATTTGCGTGGAGCATCCTTTCCTGTGCTTCACTTTCAGTCTGTGTGTTCTTAAGCCTAAAGTGAGTCACACTGGTAGACAGTGCGTAGTTGGATTATTGTTTAAAACATTTAGTCAGCCATCAAAAGAGTTCCAGTTTTTAAGCATTTTTAATTTTTAATTTTTTTTATTTTAAAGAGAAAAAAACAAACCAGCACAAATCAGAACAAAGCAGATCAGAACAGAACAATGCAAGTAACACAGGACTTCAAAACAAGATACCAGGAAATCAATAGTGGCTACCATAATGACTTATTTTAATTTGCGTTTCTCTAATGACCAATGATGCTGAACATTTTTTCATGTATTTCCCATTTGTGTTTCTTCAGCTGAGAAGTGTATATTCATCTCAGATGTCCGTTTTTGGATTGGGTTTTTGAATTTCAGGAGCCTAGTTTTTAAAAATTCTTTAAATGTTCTAGATAGAAGTCCTTTGTCTGAGGGACAGTTAACTAAGATTTTTTCCCAATTTGTGGGTTTTCTTTTCACTATATTGGAGATTTCTTTTGACAAACTTTTTAATAGATGAGATCCCAGTTGTTGATTCTGGGAAGAATTTCCCGTGCAGTTTGATTTTTGTTCGTGAATTCTCTGCTTACCCCTATGTCTTCAAGATTTCTACTTACTTTGTCTTCTAGCAGATTTAGTGTTTCTATTTTAATATTTAGATCTTTGATTCATTTTGACTTCCATTTAGTGCACGGTGATAGGCATGGGTCTAGTTTTAGTTTCCAGCATATGGAAAGCCAATTTTTCTAGCACGATTTATTAAAGAGGCTATTTGTCTTCCAGTGAACATGTTTGGCCCCTTTGTCAAATACAAGGTGGCTGAGTGTGTTTGTAGGTGTGGTTGTATCTTCTAATCTAAGAACTATAGTTTGTTTGGATGGTACTGGGGGATCAAACTCAGGTCCCTCACACTAAGCTACATCCTCAGACCTTTGTTTTTTTTATTTCGAGACAGACAGGATCTTACTAAATTGCCCAGGCTGGTCTTAAATTTGTGATTCTTTGACTTCACGCTTCTCTGTAGATGGGGTTACAGCTATATACCACTGTGCCAGGGTAATAATGTGTACCCCCCTCTACTTAGTGTTTTTATTTTCTCTTTCTCTTTTAACAGAGACAACGTATCTGATTCCTTGACAAAACCACAACCTACTCCTGAAGATGTGTTCCACAAACCCAGGCAACTGGGTCACTTTTGATGATGACTCTGCTTTTCAGTGTCAAAAGTCAAGGAGTTTTCCTCTGGAGAATCAAGGTGTCTGTAGGCCAAATGGACTGAAGCTGAACCTTTCTGGCCTCAAAGAATTTCCCAGTGGATCATCCTCGGCCAGCAGCACGCCCCTCTCTTCTCCTGTTGTCGATTTTTACTTCAGTCCAGGACCGCCAAGTAATTCTCCTCTTTCTACACCTACCAAAGATTTCCCAGGTTTTCCTGGCATACCTAAAGCAGGGACTCATGTGCTTTATCCTATTCCAGAATCTTCTTCAAATAACCCACTCACACCAACAGGGGCAGGTTCCTCCTTATTGCCTGCTAAACCAACCTGTTTATCTCAGGCTTTCTTACCCAGTGACTTCTCTTGTGCAGTGCCAGCTCCCAAAGTAGGTCTTCCAGATGAACTTTGCCCTCAGCAGGCTGAAAACACAGGGGCCCAAAGTGATGCTCCCCAGTTTCAATACTTCCAGGAGGCTTGTGCATTTTCAAGTCCATTTTGGAAAGATGAAAGCAGTGCTTCTCAGCTCACCTTTGACCCCCCAGGAAGCAGAAAGATGTTCTCACCGAGAGATAAGGGGATGCCAGTTGATCAAAAAAGCCTAAATAAATGCTCACTCAGTTACATCTGTGAGAAGCTTGAACACCTCCAATCGGCTGAGAACCAAGACCCTCTTGGAAATGTGTCTACACATTGTCCCTATGCTGAAGACTCTGCCTCTTCCTTTGTCCCCCACACGCTCTTCAGGAATCAGCCCAAAGCTGGATGGTCCTTCATGCTGAGAATTCCTGAGAAGAAGAACATGATGTCTTCCCGTCAGTGGGGACCAATTTTTCTCAAAGTTTTACCTGGAGGAATCTTGCAAATGTATTATGAGAAGGGGTTAGAGAAACCATTCAAAGAGTTGCAGCTCGATCCACATTGCAGGCTTTCTGAACCCAAAGTTGAGAACTTTAGTGTGGCAGGAAAAATCCACACCGTCAAGATTGAACATGTGTCTTACACAGAGAAAAGGAAATACCATTCTAAGACGGAAGTAGTTCATGAACCAGACGTAGAACAGATGCTGAAGTTGGGGTCCCTGGAGTACCGCGACTTTCTCGACTTTCTGACTACTGTGGAGGAGGAGCTGATACAGCTGCCAGCTGTTTCAAAACCAAAGAGGAGCTATGAGGAGCAAGAAATTTCTCTGGAAATTGTGGACAACTTTTGGGGGAAAGTCACAAAGGAAGATGGGAAATTGGTTGAAAGTGCTGTGATAACTCAAATCTGTTGCCTGTGCTTTGTGAATGGGAACGTGGAATGCTTTTTAACCTTGAATGACCTTCAGTTGCAGAAGCGAGATGAATGCTGTTTTGAAAAAGATCCAGAAAAAAAGTGGATTGACATTCTTGACCATCATTTTCATAAGTGTGTGAAAGAACAAGAATTTGAGCAAACAAGAATCATTAAGTTTGTGCCTCTGGATGCCTGCCGGTTTGAGCTGATGCGGTTCAAGACTTTGTATCATGGGGACGATCTTCCGTTTTCTGTAAAGTCTGTAGTAGTCGTCCAGGGGGCATATGTGGAGCTTCAGGCCTTTGTCAACATGGCCCCGTCACTTCAAAAGGCATCGCATGCCGGGTCCTTGAGATGCTGTGACAATATCATGATACACTTTCCTGTCCCAGCTCAGTGGATCAAGGCCCTCTGGACCATGAATCTCCAGAGGCAGAAGTCCCTGAAGGCCAAAATGAACCGACCATTGTGCCTCGGAAATTTACATGAACCTGAATCTGAACCTGTCATTCAGGTCACTGTGGGGTCAGCAAAATATGAGAGTGCTTACCGGGCTGTGGTGTGGAAGATAGAGCGGCTTCCTGATAAAAATTCGAGTAAATATACAGCACCTATGTTGATTTTCACGGGAAATAACTTACGTGTCCTGCCCTACACACACACACACACACACACACACACACACACACGCACACACACCTCCTGGGGTTGAAACCAGGCAGAGACAGGTGGCACTTGTCAGCTGAGGTCATGCTTATGTAGACAGGTAGGAGAGGGGACATTTTAGTCAAACAGCTGGTTTGTTTCCTCTTGTGCCAATTTCTACCAAACATGTTTAACATTTTACATCTTTTTTTTTTTTTTTTGGCAGCACCGCGATTGAACTCACAGCCTCGCACCTGCCAAACAGGCGCTCAAGCCACTGAGCCAAACTCCTGGCCCTGGTTTTTTGAGGCAGGGTCGCACTATGTAGCTCAGGCCGGCCTTGTGCTCGAGTTGTAGCCCAAACCGGCCTCGAACTCACAATGCTCCTCCTACCTCAGCCTCCGGAGTGCTGGGATTAAAGGTGTGTGCCACCACGCCCGGCTTATATCTTTTTAATATTATTAGAATTACTGTCCTAGACTAGGAATTTGTCGTGAATGGTGACACTGAGGGAGAATTTGTGGATGTCGGTGGTTAGATTGTGTCTAGTAAAGTATAGATTCCCTAATTCATCTGTAAAGATCTGTTATCCATGAATATATTTAAACTGTTTTCTTTGTATTCTCAGCCAGTATACTTGTTCTTTAGGTTTTTCTCCTTGCTCTTTGAATTTTTATTCAAATTGCTCTTGCATTTTTACTCAAATTGATATTTGACTGAATTTACCCATTTAACTACCTCAGCTTGTTTTAGAATTAGGTAGATACAACCTGAGCATTAAAAATGCAGTTCATTTTTTAAATTTTGCAAAGGAAATAATCTAGAAGTTCAGAGCTTTGAAAACAATCTTAGCATCATATTTATTTTAGAAGAGTAAATTAGTAGATATAATAAAACAAAAAAGCAAATTTTGAAATTAGATCTTTACTTTATGTTGAGGTTTTCTTCTAGTGGTAACCTGTGTTATAGAGGTAAATTTGGAACAGGGTTTGGGGAATCTGAGCTCATTCATTCATTCATATCTTCGCTGAACACTCACTGTGTACCCAGTACCACATCGAGTGCTGGGGATAAAGATGGATAAGAACTTATCACTGTCTCCTCGTAGCTCACAGTTCATCTAGTTCTCTAGAGGAATTTAAGCTCATCCTAGACCTCCCTTGGCTGTGGACTTCAGATGAAGTAGTTTTACTGTGGGTGGCAGCAGTGTTTCTCAAACCTGAGCGTACGATAGGATCCTGAGAGCTTTTAAATAATCTCGATGTTGCAGCTTCCTCTGTGCCAGTTAAATTGGAGCCCATGGCGGGGGGGTAAGGTTCCAGGAGGTCTGAAGAGCTGTCAGGAGAACCTTGAATGCAGCCAGGATGGGAATTCTGCCTTCATGAGATAGGGGGAAATTGAGGAAATTCAGAGGAGGCGGCCTCAGGACAGTGACAGACTACGTATGGACAGGGGGACACGAGAGCGGCTGGGAAAGGTCAGGGTGTCTGTCTGGCTTGGGTGGACAGGAGGCCAATGGTGCCATTAGCCAAGATAGCTTGGACTCTCCTTGTCTCCCATTCCTAGAGTTAGGTGTGTTTTCCAGCCTGGTTGCATGTTAGAATCTTCAGAGCTTGAAAAACATGGAGGTTGAGCATCCCTAGTCCAAAAATCAGAAAGCCAAAGTGCTCCAAAATCCTATTTAGCCGGGCGTGGTGGCACACGCCTTTAATCCCAGCACTCTGGAGGCTGAGGTAGGAGGAGCATTGTGAGTTCGAGGCTGGCTTGGGCTACAATGCGAGTGCAAGACCAGCCTGAGCTACATGGTGTGACCCTGCCTCAAAAAACCAGGGCCGGAAGTTTGGCTCAGTGGCTTAAGCGCCTGCCCTGGCAGGCACAAGGTTGTGAGTTCAATCTCTGGTGCCGCAAAAAAAAAACAAAAAACAAAAAACAAAACAAAACAAAAAAATAACCAAAGTGCTCCAAAATCCAAAAATTTTTGAACATTGACCTGATATCATAAACGAACAATTCCACACAATAAAAATTCTATACACACAGTTATTAGACTATTTTACAAAACTACCTTCAGTCTGTGAGTGTCAGGTATGTATGAATTTTGTGTTGAGACGTGGTTCCCATCACCAGGATATCTCATTATGTATATGCGAATATCACAAAATCCAAAAAATAACTCAGAAATCTCGTTTTGAGCATCCTCTGAAAGGGCCTCTCCAGCTGTGACTGTACTTGGGCCCCATCCCCTACTGCGCAGACTCTCTGGGGTGAGGCTCAGCTGTTGGTGCCTGTGGCAGCCTGGGCTGAGAGCTGTGAGCCTGGTCACTGTCTTGGGACATTGGTATGGCCCCAGGCAGAGGTCATTCCTCCCTACTCCATGTGTCCGTATTTTCTAGAGCTCTGTTATTCTCCTCCCCTTGATCTTTTCCAGCAGTTGAGCTCACTGAGAATAATGGCAAGAACAGACATCCCCAGGCGGATTGGCTGGACCCAATCTTGGCTGCTGGGGCTCTTCCTGAAGACTGTCATGGCGCCAGGCACACCCAGGATGGTGGTTCACAGACATTCTGGTCAGCTGTGCAGTGATAGCGCACTGGGCAAATCCTTTGGGGTCAAAGCTACTTTGTTCAGATTGGGTCTTAGCACCAGGGGGACAGGGCATGGGGGCTCTTCTACGGTCCCTCAGCACTGACGCCAGGCATCTGTGTTAGAGGGTGGGAGGGTAATGCAGAGAGGGAGAGGTTTAGGCTCACTGCGGTCTAATTTGCCTCTTGGGGTGACCTGGAATTAGGGGAATGGGAAAGCAGAAGGAAGGCTGGGACCAAGCGGAACTTTGTGTCACAAGGTGGAGTCTCTTAAACTCTGCAGGAATCGCCTTGCTGAAAGGTCGCCTCTTTGTCAGTGCTGGTGCTGCTGTGGTCCTGGGGCCACACGTACTGCAGTAGGGCCTGGATGCTACTCGTTTCTCTAGATGAGTTTTAGATCAGTTGTATGTTTAGCAAAGAGAGGCTTTTCTTTACAGAGGGTCTTTAAAATATTAGCTCAATGGCACAGGCACCTTCCTGGCAAGTGCAAGGCTGTGAGTTCAATCCCCAGTACCAAAAATATTATCCTCTTCAAGTCAGTTCCTGAAAAACTCACTGTACTGGAAAAGGAAGAATATGAACTAATATACTACGCATTAATTAAAATTTTTGTTTTGCCTTTCTTCCTGGGAATTTGTGAGCTCAGGCTTGTTGACCTTTGATGTCAGGAGCAGTCGGAAGGGCTGCCGGTCCCTTAAATGGCTCCCTGCTACCTCACCAGTGCTCAGTGTTCCCTTCGCAGCTTAGCAGGCATGTCTTTCATTGTACCTCATAGTCCGGGTGGGGCAGTAGTAGCTCACAGACTGCATCCTAAGGTGTGAAGGGCAGTAGCTCGTCATTCATGCTCATGTGTGAAGGGTGATAGCAGAGCTTCCACCAAGGCAAAAAGAGAGAGGGAAAAGGAGGAAAAGAAAGAATGAGGATAAATGAGGACTTGGTTAGCCAAAGGAGCTCCAAAGGGTGGCCCAGAATTAGAGAGGAGAATGGGAGTAGCAGATGCATCTCTCACTGCCCAGTTGGTCTGCTTTGCTCTTTTTTCCTTGCTCTGCAGCATCAGATTTTCCTCCTCCATTTGTGCTGTCCTCTTACCATTTGTTCCTTCAACCTTCAGTAGTTCAGTTTCAGATGGGAAATACTTCAGTTCGTCACAGCTGGGTATCTACCAGACCTAAGGAGATTTTGGATCAGCATTTCCCATCCTAGTGAAAGATAACCATTACTGAAGCTCGCGGGTGCCCACTCGTGGTCAGCACTGAGACCACAGGATCTTCCTTTTTCACTTTAAAAAAATGATAGTACAAATTAATGGGTTTCATTTTGGGAGGTTTGTGTGTGCAAATAACATGCTTTGATCCTTTTCCCACCCTTTTTTTGCCCCTCCATTGTCCCTAGTTTCACATTGTTTTGAATGTGAATGTGAATGGGGGTTCAATGCGTATATATTCTGTTCATACCCATTTATTAATGCGTGTGTCAAATATGGGTTAAGCGCCAAATATGCTGGCCTTGTGCTGAGGACTCACATGATACATGTTCTCATGGGACTCAGAGTTGAAACAGGGAGTGTGTTAGTAAACACTGTATATAGTATTTACAGTTTTTAAAAGCCAGGAAAAACATCCCACAATGTGAAAGGATGATGCTGTTTTATCTTTCACCAGCTTTTTAGAAAAACAGGTAGAAAGGTTGTGCTTCTAGCATTTGTGTAGTATTAGGCCTTCAACTTGGATTTAATTTTTCCTTCAATTTTTGTTGCAAAAATTCCCCCAGTCTTTTCCTATAAAATGTGAATATCCAGTTAGATCATCTCCAATGTCATTTCCAACTCTGAACATGTAGAACTCACAGTTCCTTTATTAGCTAAATTATAGTCCTTAGATAATGATAAATGGGCTTCCAGCTGAGCAGTGCTTGTCAGAGTAGTAATGTATGAGCAGCGCACGGCACCGTGCTCTACTCCTGCCTGGCTCTGTGGTTAATCCTCACTGCAGCCTCACAAAGGCCAGGTTATCATCCTTCCCTCCTCTGCAGAGGGAAGCCGAGGCTCTGGGGTAAGTAGCAGTGCAGCTGCAGCACTGGGAACGGCCTCTGGGCACAGTGGGTGTGCAGGTTGTGCCCTCAGCACCGCCCCCTTCCACAGGCCTGGGGAGCCCCGGGTTAGTGCAAATGAACTTGCTGCAGCCAGAAGTTGGGGAAGGATAATGCATGGCGTGGATGGGATGAAGTTATCACTTGCTGCAGGCGGTGTGGGTAGCACAGAGCCCCTCTGAGGCCACTGCGGTCCGACCCTACATGCAAGTGGTAGAGATAGCTAATGAGCATCTGTGGGCTAATTGATGGATGACTTTTACAGCTTGGAATTCTATTAGTCTCTACAAGAAACAGGTTGTAAGGAATGAAAGGCAATTTGTCTTTTAGGAATTAAATGAAATCCTTTAAACTCTTGTTCTTGTGCCTACAGCTATACTCTGATGAAAATGTTCTTTTAAACTGTGTCAGTGGTACAATAATTTAATCTAGCTTTTGAAATTAGAGTCATCTCAGACATTAATTTAAGAAAAGATAACACATTGGATCTGTAGATGTTATGAACAATGGAACAAGGTCATGGTCATTTGTTACTACAGTGGTCAAAGTGACTACGGTGAAAATATTTTTTGCCCCATTATAACAAACGTGCACCCAAATTGAGCGACCCACCTGAAATCTTTGATACAAAAATAACCAACACCCAAAGTTAAAGGATGAAAGGCTTATTTCACCTTTCAGCTTGTAGAGGTTTTCAGTCCACAGTCGGCTGGCTCCGAGGCAGGGTGGCATAGCAGAGGGGCATCGTAGAGGAGAAACAGTCCATGTCAAAGCAGGCAGCAGCAGAAGCCTGCCTCTCCCTTTTATCCCTTCCAGGCTACCTGCTTTTTGGGTTGTGCCAGACATACCCAGGGAGGGCTTTCCCATTATCCACACCCAGAACTATGCTGAACCAATCAGTGGACTAAGTTAGTTGTCACACACCTTTTAATGCCAGCACCACACACTTAATCCCAGCATCATACACCTGAGGTCCAACTGCCTCTGAAAAGTTCCACCTGTGTACTCGTGAGGCTTTGGGGACATCTAGACATGAGCCATAACACTTGAGTTTGGCACAGAGCCTGGCCTGGAACAGTGCTGATGCTCAATTGAGTAAGCACAAATATTAGATTGAAATATTGAAGGCCAATATGCCTACCTGTACTCTAGCTGCTCCAGTCAAAGCTTTCCAGTAGCATGAGAATTTCAGTAGTGAAAACTCTGTTTTACTGGAAAAAAAAATTCTCAACTTGGAATATTTTCTGCACTAAATAATATCCTAAGTTTCACTTTTAAAATCAGGCTTCTTCAAATAATATGACCAAATTTGTGCAAAAATTTACCTTTGCTTGATCCACAAGTACAGGGGTAAGAAAATGAATAAATGCAGAATTAATGGAAGGGCTGCTTCAGTCTACTTAAGAGAAAGGTTTCCATACCTGAAACATATTGTGGCCAAATAATCGTGTTTCATATAAATATTAGTCTTTTAATTAAAACAAATAGTAATACTTGAAAAGTTTTAAGAGTTAATGTGTGAAGGTAGGTTGTAGTAAAGTTACACTTATTTTAGTGCTAGTACTTATATGCATTTGGAGCTCTACTCTGTGTATGATTGTGAGTTTTGATAGTGTGCTTTTAATATGGAATTTGTGCAGCCGTAGCACTCATGGAATTGCAAGTGCCTTTTTTGTTCAACAGAAATGTCCAATGACCATTGAAATAGTTTGATTTTGTTTCCTTAAGGTCCTGATCATCCCCACTGTTTGTCATACAAACTAGAACTTGGATCTGACCAAGAGATTCCCTTGGATTGGTATCCATTCGCCACTGTTCAGTTTTCCATGGCAGACACCTGTGCCTCGCGGACGGAGGTCAGGTCTCTGGGGGTGGAAAGCGACATGCAGCCACAAAAGAACATCCATCAGCGAGCTTGCTACAACCTCCAGGTACAGCCCCAAGCCCCTTAGTTCAAGCTGGGATTTCCACAGCACGGCCTTGGTTTGGTTTATGTGCTTTGCCTTCTTGACTGTCTGTGTATGTGTTGATATTTGATCTAGAGAAGAGCTAAGCTGTGGAAACTTGATGGTCTGTGTTGAGGAATACTTATAACACAGCTTTCAATGGAAAATAGGACATTAAAAATGTATTTGTATCTTAGAAGCATATTGATAATGAAAATTATCATGCTAGAATAGAATTCCTCTTGCCAAGTCCATGCCTATAATCCTAGCACTTGGGAGGCTGAGGCAGGAGGATTTCAGTGAGTTCAAGGCCAGCCTGAACTACATAGCAAGACCTTGTCTCGGAGGGAGAGAGAGAGCGAGTGAGAGAGAGAGAGAATAGAATTTTCCAAAAGCATGTTGTGTCTTATATAATGACCCAAGAGAAAAAGTAAGTTGGGAGATACTGTACAGTAAATTAATGTTCAATGAAGACTGTGAAATCCAGCAATAAAGAAACTTGTTAAACTTAACATAGTTTTCCCCAGCTCATTGCCTGTGGAGTCTTGTCTGGTGGTATGTGTGTGTCAGAGATGCATCAGAATCTTGTGAAAGTGTTTTGGGAAATGCTGAGTCACTCTATGACAAGAGTTTTAAATGTTCATGATGCGTTCTGCAGCTTGGGCCAGATGAATCAAAATGCCATGTACTGTTTCTGAATTTACTTTTCTCTTTTATCATCATCGCTAGCAGATACATGGAAAATTTTACTACATATTTCCTGTATCTTAAAGTGGTGACATATGTTGCTGTTTTTGTTTAAAATATTTTTAAATCAGAAAATTTAATTTACAAGTCTTAGAGATTGAAGAGTGCATAACAGATAGTTAAGTTTAAAGTTTATGTTGTGATACTTCTGCCTCAGCCTCCTGAGTAGCTGGAATTACAGGTGTGCACCACCATACCTGAATATATGTTTTCTTCTTGTCTTGCATGTGAACAACGTTTATATTTTCTGACAGCATTTCAGAAACTACATGTTGTTGGAATCTCAGCCATGAGTAATGCCATTCTGATTTCCTATTCATGTCTTGCTTTTGAGAATATGCCCACTGGTGGCCCTGTGATGTTACGGTAGAAGTCAGGGTTGTTTTGGATCATCTGTTTAGAAGTGTGCATGTTGGAGTCCTGTGAATTTCCCTATTGGTGAAATTGATGATGGGGAGGTGCTGTCTTGTGCCTTCCTTCCTCACAGGACTCAGTCTCTCTGCAGTGAGGGTTACCCTGGCTGAAGAGAGCTCAACATCCCTTGTTGGGTCAGCCTGAGTCCAGCGATGGGTGGGTGCACCACCTGGGGCTCACTCTGCGGGACCACAGTGGGGTCCACCTCTCGGCATCGGCAGCTGCCTTTAAGACGCTGCGCTGCAGTCCACGTCTCCTGTGCCTGTTCTGCACCCTCTGGGCCTTCATTCCACCCAGGTGTGAACAGGCATGGACAGCTCCCCCATTAATTGTCTGCGCATGAATCTTCATCCCAGCGCTGCTTGCCGTGGTCCTGACCTGTAGCCTTAGGGCTGTGAGTGTGACGCAGGACTGACGAGTGCCTCAGGGCAGAGAGGCTTCCTTAGTGCCCAGTTTCTCGTCATAGGCATCGCCAGGTTTGGATGGTTTCACTATAAAGCTCCAAATTACATAAGGAAGCAGCTTTCAGCTAGTTTTTGCTAGTGACTGGCACCTGTGGCAGTTTCGGAAGGCCACCTTCCAAGTAACAGGTGTCTGCTGAGCAGTATCGTGGTAGCAGGGGCAGCTGCAGATGCACAGGCTGTGAGAAGAGTCAAGGTCCCTGTCCTTACTGAGCTTCAAGTGGGGGAAACAAACCAACAATGAGTAGGTGAACAGATCACACACAATTTCAACTACTGACAAATTCTGGAGAGGAACTAAAATCAGACAGTAGGATAGAGAGCAACAGGCGGTCTCTTTATCTAGGGTTGTCCAGGAGGGTCTCAGTGAAATGTCATTTGAACTGAGATAAAAATGATAAATGGCAGAGTAACTGGGCTACTAGTTTGCAAACTAGTTTGTTTTAGTTAGATAATTTGGTTATGTTGTAAATCTCAGGCGGGCCAGTGGCTGGATATGTGATGGGGGGTGGATAACTAATCTTATGTCTAACCAGATCAGCAGATCTTTTCTCAAAAAGTGTATAGTTTACATATGAAATTAAAATGAGTTCATATTTTAGGAGCATTTTATAATAAACATTATGACAAAAACTATGTTTGACTTAGTGCGTTTTAGATGTGGCCCCTGGCGGAAGGACTGGGGCTCCATTGATCCAGAGAGCAGAGTACTCTGGCCAGCTGCGGAGGGAGGCGGTGTTCACAGGGAGCAGTGGCCGCGGCTGCTGGCTCGTGTGCGAAGAGGGGTGATGTGGTGTTAGGGCCGCACTGCATCTGCTAATGCTGCTTGTGTTTTGCTTCTGTGTATCAGGTTGAAATAGAAAAGAAATGGATTAAAATTGACGGAGAAGACGCCGATAGAGCTGGTAGCTGTGTCACGCAGTAGGAGCAGCAAGAGGAGATGCTGATAGCCGCCTGTCGAATATGTAATGCACAGAAACCGCCTGAAGTGCAGAATTGGGCGACGGTGTGAAATGGTGGCGATGACTTCTGAGTGGTGGGCTTAGGATGGGTCCAAAGGCAGTGTTTAGAAAAGTCTAGTCGGAAAACCAAACATCTGTCTTTTATACTTTTGGTATGTTTTTGCCCTGAGGGTTTGATCTAAAATGAATCTATAATTTGTGTGATGTTTTGCTTTCTATTGAAACTCACAGCATTGTTATCCAATGTGTGCGTGACCTTGTAGCCAGTGTGTCTGAAGGGCTTCTGAATTTTGATTACCCAGTGGCTGATTGTTTGGACTATCTGAGCGCCATATCCCTCCATCCCCACCTCTTCTTGCTGTACCAGAGGGAAAAGCACAAAGAGGACCTAAACTAAAGTAATTAATATCCCCTCTTCCTCCTTCCTGAAACATGGTTAGGAAGAGAGTGATATTGAAGCAAACCACAGACTAAAATGCAGATTTGGAAGTATCTGTGGTTTTGCATTATTTCTGTTCCTATCCTCTGGCCACACTAGTAAATAACCTTTGGCTGTGTTTGGCACCTGTCTTTCCCTACTGGATTATGATTTTTGAAGTGTCTTTGTATCCTGGTGTGTGTGACAAAGGAGCTGTTTCTGTTGATACACAGATTTTAGTACAGGTCACTAAACCCTAAAGACACTGCCTTTTGGTTGGCAGGTGTCCTTTCACAATGGAATGAGAGCATTGGGCACTAGTTAAAATATTTATGTACATTAAAGATGAATTTTTAAAGCTCATGAATATCGTTTTCTAGAAGTACACTCTAAGAATATATTTTGATAAAGTATTATTTGTAAGTAACACAAGCCTCTGATGAGTAGAAGTTAATCATAGTATGATTATGTTATGCTGGTGCTGCTATCTTGCTATTTTATGCTAATCTTGCTTAATTTTGAGTATTTTTCTTTAAAAGATGCCTAAAGTAAAAGACTCTAGATTATTTTACCTAGATTTTGAAAAGTAAACATTTCCTCAAAGCAGGAAATGACTTGTAGTAGTTTAATTTCTATTGAAAAACCCACAACATTAGCAGTTATAATTCTGCTTATAATTTTCTTTTAATATCTACAGTGACAGTTCAAAATTTTAAAATATATGAAATCTATATTTTAGGTACTTTTCAGTTGTAAAAAACAAATTCTTCCGGAGGTATTAACGCACCTTCAATATATGTCGAATCTTAAACATGATTGGGAGGCATTTTTCTGTATTTACCAGATTTGTTTTGAGTCAAAACTGATATAATGTTCTTCCAAATAACATTTATTTGTTGGCCTACAGAATTTATTTCCTATGTTTTATTTAATACTGTATTACATTCATTTTAATCTGTTCAAGTAACAGATTAGAACAAACACGTATGAAGCTCTGTATCAATCAACAGATTTTATTGCTTTTTATTTTTCTTACTATGAAGGCACATATTGCAAAAGTCATGGTCAAAATGAATTGATGTTGCTCTTTTTTTTAACGTCAGTAGAGGCACTGTTCATAATATATGCTGACGACTCACGGTTGATGTATATGAGGGCAAATCGGAGTGTGCGTGCGCACGTGTGTGTATAATTTTTAAAAAGCCTGCCATCTTTCGCCTGCCATCTTTCCTTATCATCTAGCAAGGGCACACTCTGGCATGCTTCCGTCTGCTCAGGAAGTTACGATGGACCGGGTCTGACGCTGTACTACAATCCTAGGGAAGTTGGCTAGGTAACTGCTGCCATTCCTTTCTAAGTGTGTTCTCTGGCATCCTGTCTGTAAAGAACTCAATAAATATTTACACCTCCAAATAAATTCAGCGAAGTATTCAGCTATTCACCCCTCGTGGTTCACAGGCTGACTTAGTGTCTGTGGTACCTCACTTCTGGGATTAGTTACAGGCTGCCCAGCTTTCAGGAACATCTCAAAATTCAGTGTTGGAAATATAGTAACCAAAGACTGATGAAAGCCCAAATTGAGTTTCAGCCTCAATGCAAAGGTTGATAGCATTAATAGCAGGGTGCTACAGCATAATTGTCAATTTGCACATCTATTAGGACCTTAAATATTCATTACTTAGTGTTAAATTAGCATTCTGTGTGGGAATGAGAAGCTTTTTTAATACAATTTTTCTGACCTTAAATATGGCAGGAAGGTTAAGTGTGACTGGAGCTCTCTTAAGTGAAAAGTCAGGGAGAGTTCATTTAAACTTACAAATTAAGAAATAGAATCTCCTTTGGCAGAAAGTAAACAGTGATCTTCAGAAAACCCCTGCTTTTAAGGGAAGAGGAGGGGAGCCAAACCACTCCTTTTCTAGCATTTTAATGTAGGCCACTTTATGAATTGGACTGTTTCGGAGTCAGTTGTTGAAGGACACTGTGGCAGACTTTCAAGGAGATGATGGTTTGTGACGAGTCACTCTGCACTAATCATTCTGGTCTGGTCACTTTACTGCAATCTTATTGTGTAAATGCATTCAGGGCTCCATCATTACATAATCAATTGTGCAGGTCTGAATTTAAGAACATTCTTTATTCTGTTGGAATCACAGTAGTTTATCCATTAAGAAAGGTATAAAAAAAGGGTATTTTCCATCAAATAAAACCTGGATCTTTTGACTTTGTGTATTCTTTAGATAGTTTTGAATTTTATTTCCCTTCCTTCTGGAGCTATGCTTTTCCTTATAAATTCAGTTAGAAAACCTACATTAATATGACTATTATAATGTTTTACTCAAAATATGATTTTATGTCCCATCAATGAGTATAAAACAGATCGAGCCTTACTAATCATGTAACAAAGTATTTTGTAGATTGCATATTGATTTTTCTAAAATTAAAGATGTATTTCAAATAATTCTTGCTGTGCTATGGACTTTTATCTTTCGCAAGGCTTGGGGCTATTTTTTAAAGGTGTGAAATCAATTTCAATAACCTTCAACAATTGACTCTCTGTCAGGTATATGTACACAATTTCACTATTAAGGAGTCATTGAACATGGCATCTTGGCATATCCTAGAAAAATAGCACCATCCAACTCTAATTGATGATATTATAAAGGATGATTCTTTAAAGAGCCTGTAATCCTGACTGAAAGATATAAAATGACTATGTGCATAAGATTTTATTTAACTCATTAGCTAATGAGGGAAGTGGTAAGATGTACAGTGGCTCTGGGGGAAATTCAAAGAGCAGAGGCATCTATGGGAAATAAGGAAGTTTGAAATGTCTTTTCAAATAGATTCAAAGATGGGTATAATCATTCACAAGGTAGTCAATAATTCCTCCTATCCAACACAATTTGCATTGCTGTAGATAAGAATCATAGGCACAGATACCAGTTTTCTGTAATTTACAGGTTTGTAAAATAATTCAAAAATGATGAGAGGTGTTGATGATCTGGGTGAATAAACCAGGCAGGATTTGAGTTCCAAAGTCTTTCACCAGGTTTCCTGTCAATTAGGGCAAATTTTGTCCATAGGATCGAACTGTGTGACTTTGACAACTTGGATAGTGGTACTACAGAAATCACATGCATTTAAAAGCAAAGTTTTTAAAGTTTAGAAAAATATTTCATACAACCATGGAGGCTGTTTCAGACAAGATGTGAGAGGTGGGATGGGTGTCTGTGGGCAGGCCAAGTATGTGCGGAGGTGAATTAATGCTGCTAAAAACCAACCTACAAAACCCACTTCTCCACCCTTGATTGTGTAAGAAACAGACATTTGTTGAAATTAAACTTCTGTTTAGCTATTAAAGTTAATATTTCAAAACTGCGTCAGTCCTTCATACAGGTCCAGTCACTGACAACTATTTTAGCTGCTGCTGGCCATACCCAGTGTCATGGTTACTGTTGTTGCTGAGACAACATACCCCACATCCAAAGTTACAGGAGGAAAGATTTATTTAGCTAACAGCTTGTAGAAGTTTCAGTCCATAGTTGGCTGGCTCCAAGGCAAGTTGGCATGCGGCAGGGGAGCAACAGTTCATGGTGGCCGAAGACAGTGAAAGCAACAAGGGAGACAGAGACAAGACTCTTTCTGAACCTTGTATTGTATCCAGTGTCCTGGGATTAGGGATGTGCCAGTCCACTCAGTGATCCAGCAACCAGCTGCCCTTAATTCTAGCACCCTTAATCCCAGCATTGCATTTTGAATCAATCACATATTCTAGATTCAGTGACCTCTGGAAAAACCCTATGACCACATAAGGCTTTGGGGGGACATCTAGACACAAACCACAACACCGAGGTATGGCTCTGCTTCTTTAGAAGCAACAGAAGTGATAGAGGACCTCCAAATAATCCAAATAATACAAGGGAAATATAACTCCCGACCTGCTAGATGTCTGAACACCAAATTCATGTTCCCCAAGATTGAAAAACAAATTCTAAGGAACAATGGAGGTTGAGTGGGAAACACTTATTGAGGGAAAGACAGCTTCTGCCTAAAAAAGATAGAAGAGGACCTGGAAAGTGGGTTGCCCACAAGCCCACTTCTCAAAAGCAAACTTTATAGAGCAAAATCATGAAGGGGGTATGGAATTGTGAAGCAGGTATAAGGTGAGACTAAACTATGATCAATAAGATTACAAGTAGAGTCACTTAGGTAATATTGATCCAATAGGAAAGCAAGTCCTGCAGCAAGCGTGTATGGGAAGAACAAGGACCATTCTTGGAAGGGATGGATCAAGGTCCTGGTCCCCTACCCAGGTGACTGATGACTATTTAGAATATCAGTCATTCTGTTTATCCCTAGAGGAAGTATGTAGGTGTAATCACTGCATCTTTGTCTTGAGGTCTGGTCTTCAACGACAGCACCTGTACCTGCAGTTGTAGTGTAACTCCACCTGGACTCACCCCACCTTTATGTAGATGCTGTGGTGACTTCTTTGTCACCTCTCCTGGGTCCTCTCTATTCCCTGTAGCTACTCCATTGCAAGGACCTGTTGTATCCTTACCCAGGGTCCTAAAGCATAGCGCTGTGTGTTTTGGTGAAGTATTGGCCGTTGTCAGTATTTATCATTCTTGATTGCAGTTTCATGGGATTCAACCTCATTACTTGCAAATTCCCCTGGGTGATATGAAATGAAGCTTTTTCTTTTTTAAGGTGTATTAATAAGTTCCTACTTTAAAGTGACACCAAAATAGAAATTTGAGCATAATTAAACTTCAAAGCAAGACAGTTGCTAGTTAGCAAGCAAATAGCTGTTCCAAAAAGTACCATAGATAAAAGCTGTCCCTTTCAAATCATGTAAGGAGGCTGGCATGGTGGTGCACTCCTGTAATCCCAGCACTTGAGAGGCTGGGGCAGGAGGATCACTGTGCATTTGAGGCCAGTCTGAGCAACATAATGATTTCAAAGATAGCCTGAACTGCATAGCAAGACGCTGTGTAAAAAAAAAAAAATCATACAAGGAAAAGAAAACAGATTAGTGTACTTACCCTATATTTGATAGATTAAAGTTCATTTCCCTGAGGATTCCTAGGGAAGAAATGCAAATCATTCTACTTTGAGGTCTGCTACTTCCCTTTCATGTACATATATCTGCACTAGCACAGCCCCTCCAAACCTCTGAAGGAAGGGGTGCTTGTATTAATAATATGATTGTGTGTGCTGACATTTTCCTTTTTTCCTAACCAGAACTGCTGCGAAGCCCAGGTAATGTATTTGCAGTACACTTTTGAAACAGAAGAGGGTGCTCTTAGGCAAAGCTGCTGCTACCTAGAGCCAGAAACCTGAGCATTTGAATTATGATTAATAAGAAGATCTTGAGGTCAATTTATAAAGCATTTCAAAACATCATGAGTCCGGTGACATATAATTACAATTAATGCAGTAGACAAACACTTTAAAGCACTCTTAATGCCTTGTCTACAAATGCTGCAGAATACGATTTTACACATCTCAAAGATTTAAATACCATGCTTATCTCTAAACATTTCTAATTATTAGAGACAGAAAAGTAGTGTCTGCCTTCTCCACAAGTTTCAAATGAGAGTTAGTACAGTCTACATATTCGTACTTTAAAAGATTTATGAAATACTGCAATCCAGTCATCTTGTTCTGGCATGTGTGGAGTTCAGTGTGACCTCTAAAAATTAGCCCCAGCCCAGGGTTGCCCTTGCAGATTTATTGGTAAGAACAAGTCAACAGAAGTGTGCAGGGGAGGGTTCCATGCTGTCTTAGTTCAGGGACGAGCCTTTGCTCTTTCAGTCCTGAGAGCAGCGATCAGTTCCATCTTTCGGTCTAAAATCTTTGTGGGTGGCTGTTGTCCTTTCATGAAGCCTGTCCAGAATTCTGTTTCTGAAAGTCTCATGAATTAGTCTATCAGAAGTTCCTCAAGGTGTCTGTCACCATCCACACCCTGAAGTCCAGAAGGGCGGCTTAAAGCATTGACTGCCACTGTTGGCCTCTTTTAACAACCTCAGAGGACTGTGTCACTGGACTCAGTCACCTTGTTGATCATTCTGATGCTTACTGAAGGTTTTCTTTCATTCGGATTTTATTTTGAATGAGATGGAAGCTTTGGAAGGCTGTGAGTGTGGGAACGACATCAACTACGCCACATGTGAAGATGACACTATGCACGTAGAAGGTCACAGCAGGGCACAGCTCTAATACGAGCACTCAGGAGGCTGAGGCAGGACCCCAGCCTGGGCTACATAGCAAGATCCTCTCTGAAAACAAAATAAAACCCAGAAATTTATTCTCCCAGTTTAGGACTGGCTAGGAGGGACTAGAAAGGATAGATGTGGTTTGAGAGCAGAGCCCCTGGGGTTCAGGAAAACAATACAGTGTAGTAAAAGACATTGAAGAAGAGAAACTGGAGTAGAGAAAATAGAGAATGACATCTCAGAGGTCAAGGATGAAAGGATGAATCTGGCTGCCTCAAATGCCACTGAGGACATGGCAAGGACCAGGACTTGACCACTGAATTTAGCAACATGGAAACTGGTGACCTCAACAGAAACAGTGTAGTGGAATAAAGGTCAGGGACGCCAAGTCCTGCAGGGGTGGAACCAGGGTAGAGGTGCTCTGGGGAGGTAACCTTTCTTGGGCTTCTTAGGTCCTATAGTTGGGCTAAGCATCAAGCTGACTTAAAACAGATTATCAGAACAAAAGTGAACCTTTTAATGTAATATTTTTACATATGCAGAAGAGTCTTCAAAAGGGAAATAAAGACCCTTAGAAAACACCAGGCCACAAAGCTTACATACATTCCAGGCAAAGAACTATATATTGTGGTGAAATGACAAGACCAGGGGTTGAGGTAGGGACATTAGGCTGTGGGACAGGGACAGGGACTGTGTGGAGGACTAAGGGAAGGTAAAGGTTATTTGGTAGACTCGTTTGTGTGGGTTCATCTGGGGGTCACCCTGATGAGCATGTTCTCCTTCTCATAGCATGGGAGGGCATCTTGCTTGTGGGAAATTTTATGACCTGATTTTAGGTAGAGAGATGGCCACAAGCCCTTCCTGTACCTGCTGCTTCTCTAGTGTCCTCAGTTTAAATAATTAATGTGTTACAGCAGCATATTTTGGGGTGGCATGTTTGAACCCATAAACTCTTGTGAGGTGTTCCATTGTAAGTGTGAATGTCGGAACAGTAGCTGCTAAGGATGGAATGGTTTTCTAACAGCTTCTTGGTCCTTGTCTTTACTAGTGTCTCTTTCTTTTTCATTGTTATTGCTTTATCCCATTGACATTGACTCTTATTCTCTTGCTTACTGTCCATACTTACAGAAAATGTCTCCCTGTCACCTTTCAGCTCTTGTCATCTGAATCATGTGCTGTGTATAGCACACTTTGCCTTGGATGGCCAGCTTGTATTTCTTCCGAATTTTCACTGATTCCATCAGAGACATACATTACAGATATACATCAGAGGTATTACAGATTTAAAATAAATGTAGCCTTTGCTTCAGTCACTTCCTATTTTATTTTTTAAAATTTTCTTGATTGATATTCACTGATTTAACATCATGGCATGTTGGCACAGTAATTTTACTTCAAATTTTATTTCTAAATTTAGAAAAAAATTTTTGAGACAGTCTTGCTTTGTAGTTCAGGCCTGCCTCAGCCTCCCAAATGCTGGGATTACAGGCATGCACCACCATGCCTAGCTAGTAAAAATTAACTCTGAAGAAGTTGCTGGTTTCACAATCTTGTGAATGCCTACAGATTCCTACAGGATAAAAAGAAGCACAACTATTAATTCATACTTTTTATGTCTGCCTAATTGAACTTTGGTTTTTATTACAGTTTGGTAAGATATTCTGTATAAGTAATTGTTCAGTAACTATTAAGTGAATTTTAATAATATATAATACTTAGTTATAGATTGGTTTTCATGGTTAAAATAAAGAGGTAGCGAATGTAGAATTTCATGAATCAAATGGTTTATTGACGTACAAAGACAATTTTCCCTCTTTGGGTTTGCAGTGCTTTACAGGAGACAACCAAGATTACTAAAATCTAATTGCTCAAATTGGGATGGAAGCAGTCCTCCTGAAAAGCAAAGTCTAGCTTGAAGTGTAAGGTGCCCCTTGTAAGAGCTTCTCCAGCGAGATGGCCAGATGGCGCCCAATACTGGGACACCTAAGGTCCCTCTGCGTCTGATGGCAGTGTTGGTACTGGTGGAGAGGCCTAGGAGATTAACCCAACGCTGAGAGGCTGTGACCCTGAGAATATCTGAGCTCTCTTTCTACCCTTGAAAAAGTGGCCGACAGTACAGTCTTGCCGTTGCTTAAACTATCAAATCGCTTGCCAGGCGCTTAGCTGTGTATGCTGCAGTCCAAATGGGTTGTGAGGTCAGTAGCTCACAGATAGGGCCTCATATGGGGTGATATAATTTGCAAAAGCAGGGAGGGTAAAATGCATGCCATTCACTTAAAAAACTATATAAGCATTTGGAATAATTTCAAAACTATATAACAGAAGCAATTCACAATTAAACAGAAGAATGAACTTCAATGCAAAACTATTATCACTCTACAATACAGTAAATATTTAAAGTATAAAGTGCCCAAACAAAATTTACCAAACAAAAATATTGCATCTTTCAATTCATACGCCATTTTAGTTCTTTTTAAAAATATATTTTTATTAGTACATATCTACCATGCAATTATCATGAAGAATTGTTGCATAACCATATTGCATCTTTTTTTTTTTTTTTTTTGGACTGGGGGTGGAACTGACAACCTCTTGCCTGCCAGGCAGGTGTTTAACACCGCTGCATCTTCTTTTTACTTCTTTCTCCATCCCTCTCCTCCTTCATCCCTTGGTCCCCTCCCATTTGCAGAAGGTCTCACCTCTCTGATTTCTGTTGTCTGTCTTTAAACTATTTATAGTTGGGATTTCTCATGTAAGACAAAGCATGTGATATTTAACCTTTAGTAGCTGATTTATTTTACTTAGAATTATGGTCTCAAGTTGCATTCATTCTCCTTTAAATGATGCAAATTTATCCTTTTTATGGCCGGGGAATACAGCCCACATTTTCTATATTCATCTATTGATGGACAGTCAGATAATTTTCAAGATTTAGCTATCATGAGCCATTTTCCTCTTTTAAGTTTAAAAGCATATCGAGGTTCGCCTGGGCTACTTAGTGAGTTCAAGTTCAATCTAAACTACAGAGTGAAACCCTATCTCAAAAAACAAGAAACAAAAAGCAACCAAACACAAAGGGTTTAAAGGCATAAATAAAACTCCATGTGGTCACATACAATAACAGAATTGACATAACCTCCATTCAGTATCTTCATCTTTACAATCATTGTTTATTATAAACCTATGGTTGAAGTTCAAGAATATGTACTACCAAAAAGGATGGAGACACACACTGTACGTAAGACAAGTTTTAGGCAATTCTGGACCAATATGCATTTCCAAAATAAGTGTGTGCATTTGAGCCACACATGTCAGAGTTCAGCTGAATAAGTGGGAGTCCCCCAAATTAACTTCCACGTAAATATGTTTATTAAATGGAAAGAAATTAAAATATGCTGATTCGAGTCTTTCACATGCATGATTAAAACTCAACAGAAATCATACCAATTATGTAGAATGTATGACAAAGAAATTGAAGGAGATAATGAGCGTTTTACTGTGGAAATTTGTAGAATTGTTAGCACACAGTGATAATCAAAAGCAGACTGATGTAGTTGTTTCATTATTGTGTTTAAATTCTCAACAGTCCATCCCATTGTTGCCTGTTTCCAGGGCTGACTGCTCACATTCCCATTCTGGCATACCTCGAGATAGTCGATACTTGCATATATTAGCAGAGATCCAGTGGTGAAAGGAAAATTAATGATGCAATGAGAGAGAGAATATCTCTGAGCGGATAAGAAGAGGCAGGGCCCAAGGCACTAGCAGAGGAACTGGCTTAGGTAAGGGCACACACAGTTCACCACTACCATGGGGGAAGACAGGGCAGTGGGTACAGATGAATGCAGGCATATATATCCAAGACATTATTTCTTAGTTCTCTTGCCAGAAGTGGAACTAGATTCAGAGACTCTTTAGCATCTCACATGCAGAGGGTCCTGCCTCTTTGAGGCCCCTTCATGACTGCCTTTAAGGACCCTTTATTTTCTTGAAAAACCATCATGTCTTCCAATGTGTGCTTGTTACTTGAGTATCAGCTGTGCAGAACCACCTGAGGACATTCTGGTGACTTTGCAGCTGAGCTTATCCATCTTTCCACAGGGAATAGATGGATGAGGCAGCTTTGCTTCACAAGCTCCCTTGTGAACGCTCTCAGACTCGGCCTCCTCTTCTGTCCTCCCTCAGAGACGCTGTGGCTGGAGCGGCTGTGTGACGGAGGGAGATGGTGCCCACGTGCAGGGCGAGAGTTTTATTTGGATATTTTCACACTGCTCTGAGAGAATTTTACCCAAAGGTCCTCAAGTGCTATGAAAAGGACAAGGAAAGAGCATCTCTGAATAGTGACATTGTTAAATGCCAAAAGCCTGTCTCTCCAGTGGGTAATTCTGAGACATTCTGAAACACTTTTCAAAGGCTCTGCTAAGTACTTATTGTGGAAAAGGACAAATTCTATATTAGAGTTGTTCAGGGATCAGAGATGGCCTTGGGTAAAATGAAGTAAATGGTGTTTGTGGCTCCTTTTTCTCTATCAGTGAAAGCCCAGCCTCCCTCCCCAAGGCCCTTGGGGTCCCCCGCTTCTTTTTTTGCTGCATGAGATCGAGCGCCAACTACTTGGATCTTGGTGTTCTTCCTGTCAGACATCCCTCTTCAAAAGGAGCCATCGACTCTTCTCTTTTACTGCCTCCTGGCATCCAGTGTGGCCTCCTCCAGCCTGTCTCCTTGTGGCAGTAATGGGGACCCACCAGGGGCCTTAGCTGTTGCCACAAACTGCCTTGCTCTCTGCTGGCCTCTGGTCAAACCTCATTGTTCTCATTCCTTCACCCACCCTGCTCTCACACCTGTGGCCTTGGTTAATGCAGTGTCCCCTCCAGGGATGCTTTTTCTAGCCCCCTTCATTTTTCTTTATGTTCCACAAATCTCAACCTGGGGTTCCTGCTCTAGGCAGCTTTGCCTGCGCCCCCCATTTAGGTCAGGTGCTCCTCCTCCTAAACAAGCACATTAGAATTACTTTCATATTCACGCATGGCCAGATGTGATGGAGAAGTCATGCCAATCATGTGGGTCTGATCCTTTGCTTAGAGCTTTTGGTCTACGTACTAAATAAAAAAATGCATGAGTGAACGATAGGATGAATTTAGGTCAAAGCACTACATTGCTCTTGGACAGTTACATTTTAGTCTCTATTTTTTCCTCTATACATGGGCTAGAAATTCCATTTTATAATGATTTCACAATAAATTCAAATAATATCACTTAATGAATGCCTTCCATATTTGAGGGACCATGATAGAGGCTCTGAGGCCATGGAAGAATGAGTAATATTCAGTCTCAGTCCTCAAGGAATTTAAAATCTCTCATTCTTATAGTTATGAATATACATTTCTTAATATGTACACATATTTTAAGTGATCGAACATATTAAATTATTTGTTTTAAAATTTGATTTACTCTTGTTTTTGAAAACTACTGAAAATGGATGGGATACCTGCTTAGCTTTTTAGCACCTACTGTATGCCAAGGACTATGTTTTCTTTTTTAATGTCCAACATCTGATCAAGTCAATGTTATTTCTCATCTGTCTCTTCATAAAGGCATCTTGGAATCATTGTATAGCTGCGGGATTTCATCTGTACTTGAAACAACATCAG
This sequence comes from Dasyprocta punctata, assembly GCA_004363535.1. Taxonomy (NCBI): domain Eukaryota; kingdom Metazoa; phylum Chordata; class Mammalia; order Rodentia; family Dasyproctidae; genus Dasyprocta; species Dasyprocta punctata. The sequence goes on from RJWM01013495.1 coordinate 45,613, forward strand.
GTCTTTAATTTTATTCACTTGTCTACTACCTACAGATAACATGTAATCTCAAAGGAAAAACTTTCAGGTAAGGAATTACTCATTAGTCTGTCTCAGTGAACACTCATAAGTGAACAAATATTCATTAGGAACCTTTATTTTATTTTATTGATAGTAAAATCCAGCAAAACAAAACAGAACAAAGCCAATCAAAACAAAGCAGTAAAACTGGTACAGAAATTTAAAGCAGGGTATTAGGAAAACAATAGCTACCATAGTATATCTTGTTATCTTCACAGTAGTTATCTATTCCATCAGGTATAGCAAAATCAAACCAAAAACAAAACAGAATAAAACCAATCAAAACAGAATATTGAATAAAGCAAAACAATTAATCAGTATAAAGCAAAACAGTGAGAACAATATTCAATTTTAAAGACAAGATAGAAGGAAATCCTCCATATTTGCTATATTACATACCTTCATTCTCCCAAGAGATGCCGTAGGCCTGCAAAATCAACCAAACAATACAAGCATTTAGTTGCTTTATGTATCTTAGCTGCTATCAACTTAGCCAGTCCTCTGAACCAGCGGGTTTCTTATGGGGGCAGGGGAGAGGTGTTGAGTCTTAGCCCATGCACTGGTAGGCTCATGGGAGGCACTGACTTTTCTCTTCCTGGAGCCCAATGCACCGCTTACCGGGAAGGCTGGCTAGTTGTCTTCTTGTTGGATCCTCCCAGATTCAGCATGGTGGGTTCTCGGGAGGTGCTGATTTTTCTCTTCTTGGAATCTGCACCTCTTGTTCTGCTTACCAGGAAGGCTGGATAGTTGTTTTCTTGTTGGATACCCCCAGACTTAGCATGGTGGTTTCTCAGGAGGTGCTGATTTTTCTCTTCCTGGAATCTGCGCCTCTTGCACCGCTTACCAGGAAGGCTGGCTGTTAGGAACCTGTTATGTGGCCCAGACAACGCTCAGTTCTATAATTTAGGGAACAAATGGAACAGTACAAAGCAGTGTACTTGAGCGTATGGGACCATGACATTGCCCATCCTCAAAGCCAAAAAACTCCTCACAATTACAAGCAGAGGCAACAGAGGTAGGAGTGGGGACAGTTTTTCTGTAGTGGTTGGATGAATAACAGAGGTTATTTTTGAACAGTTTTGTATGAATGCTTCTCTGAATCCTTTAGCTTGAGAGTTCTGGCAGTTGGTCATTAATGACTTCTGAATTGCCAGCTTCTCCAAAAACCAGTTAGGAATATATGAGGCAGGAAAAAAAAAAAAAAAAAAAAAAAAAAAAAAAAAAAAAAAAAAAAAAAAAAAAAAAAAAAAAAAAAAAAAAAAAAAAAAAGGAACAATCACAATACTTTGTCAACCGTGGTGTTCTAACAGGTGTGTCTGTGTCTTTTCACCTCTCAGAGTCTTCCGATGCTGGTTGATATATAACATGCAGAATTTTTATCTGTTCTTAGTGGAATAGGAAAAAGTACATCTACTTCATGTTATCTCTGCCTCTCCTGATATTTGAAGCAATATAGATGATTCAGGATGCTTTTATTTACCTCTCCTAAGATGAGAACAGTTAAGAAAGAAGAAAAATACAATTATTATGAGATCAAAGCTGGTTGGTTCTCTTGAGGTCATACCTTCACATCAGATTATTGGTCTTTACCCTTGTCTTCTCTAAGTGGAAATTTAGGTTGGAGAATTAACTGGAAACAAGGAACGTTATCCTTGTTAATACTTCTTGTTTGTGTATAATTATACACATTATGATTAAAGAATGAAAATGGAGTTATTTGCAAGCTAGGAAAACGCTGAATCCTTATCAAGACCATGATGAGAATGTTGAGAAAGCAGTGACGAGAAACTTGTATTTAAAATTATCTTGCATAATTGTGATGAGTTAATTATTATCAGTAATTTACATATGCACACAATGTATACATCTCTTGAATAGTAAAACATTTTGAAGTAGTAATGTCCTCATTAATGGTATGTATTCTGTGTGGTGAGGCCACCAATTGGCCATTGGATTGTGTCATGTGATCACTTGGACTAGAATTCTGTGGGGCTGTGGAGGGTGGAACACTATCTGTGCTCAAATACTGTAAGTTGATTTGGAAGTTGTATTAGAAAATGGAAAATGTTACAAAAGTGTGGAGTATAAATAATTCAGAACTGCCAACATTGTAACCATTTCAAGTTTACCAGGCGAGACAGAGATTATCTAGATTTTCATTTCCTGGAAGATGTGAAGAATGAAACAGCCAGAGATACAACACTGTCGGGTTTAGTGCACTGATTGCAAAATGTTCAGAAAGTAATCATGACTACTTGCTGCTTCAAGTCATATGTCCAAAGATTAACCGTATTTTTTCATTACAGATAAATATGCTATTTAGAGTTCATATAGTTATTGAATTATCCTGTACTTGACTGTAAAGTTTAATATGTAAAAGATAATGAGCTGTCACTGAAATAGATTTCAAAATTTTTATCCAAGGAAAGGACTTCCTAGATACAGACTTCTCACACAGTAACTAAAGTAAAATTGTTTCTATAGTATCACTGAAACCTCCAGACAAAAGTAGTGAGAACACACAAAGGCAAAGAAATTCATCTGATTATGAAGATATGCTTAAATGTTACAAAAATTGTTGTTGGTTACTAATGATATACTATATATATGTATGTACACACACACACATTGTGGTCTCTAGGCCATGGAGGAGAAAATGAAAATCGGATTCGCTAATCTGTGATGGGTGGTTGGGGAAGAACTTTATGCTTTGGCACAGGTATAATTTCTAAGAATGAAATACTCAAAGCTCAGCATTCCTTTTTTATTCTCTATTTACTAACATAAAAAATAGTCACTGTAAAACTGCCTCACTGGGGCTTTGGAATCTTGAAATTTCAGTTTTAACATTGAAAGTTCTTTGTGTATGCAACATCCTTCCCTGCCTGGCTTTGGAAAATTGACAAAAGAAATGTGACCATTATATGACTATAAACATCTGCTTGTTTCATGATAATCTTGGGTCAAAGCTATCAAATATCAGTCTATAAAGATTCTTTTATACACTTTTAAAATTCTCATGTGTCTGATGAGGGTATTCAGGAAACCTTAAGTGCTAAGATTACAATGTGGGAAACTCAAGTCTCTTTCAGTCTTGGTTCAAGCAGAGAATAGGTCCTGTATTATTTATCTTGTGCAGTATAACAAATTACTGCAAGGTTTGATGACTTAAAATGATGTATTCTCTTAGTTTCTGAGGACCAGGAGTCTGGGGATGCTTTGCAGGTGGTTGTGGTTCCAGCTCTCTCACAGGATGCAGCCAAGCTGAAGGTCAGGGCTGTAATCATCCCACAGTCCAGCCAGGAACAGACCAGGATCCAAGCTCGGTCCCGACTGTTGGCAGGTATTTGGTACATGCTGACTGCGGACTGGAGTCTCAGTACCTTGCCACACGGGCCTCTCCTGCGTGTGTCTGTATGCTATCTGCTTGTCCTGGTGATGTGACAGCTGGTGTTGGGATGCAATATGACCTGACTACAGCCATCTGATTTGTAACTGACGTTTTGTCCACCAGGTGACCCCCATGTGTGTTCTAAATCTTACAGGATGAACAAGCCTTGAAGATGATCAGCTGAGCATTTTTTTTTATTTTAAAGAGGATAAAACTAAGGAAAATAAAACAATAAAACCAATCAAAATAAACCAGTATAAGTGATACAGGACTTCAAAACCTTACGAAATCAACAACAGTTACCATAATGCCTTTTGTTGTCATGAGAATAGCCCAGATACCTTCAGACATAGTAAAAATCGAACAGAACAGAATAGAATAGAAACAATAAAAACAAAACAATGAGCGCAATAAAGGACTTCAAAACAAGGCAATAGTAAATCCAAAATGGCTACCATAATATGTCTTGCTATCTTTCAAATAACTGCTCATGCCATCAGATTTAACATAATCAAACAAAACAAAAGAGAATAAAACCCGACTCAACAAAACAATGAAAATGGTATGGTTTCCTGGTGGGAATTGCTTCCTGGTGAGGCTTTGTTCTCTCCCTCCTCAGTTCGAGAATGGCACTGACTCATGGAGAGAGGCTTGTGTCTGGCTGTCCCCACTCTGGTAGCAGCCTGCGCATGGTGCTGGTTTCCAGGTAAGTCAGCTGAGCATTTAGTGCCATGCCCAGACTGTTTTTTAAAACTGAGTTTTGACATATTAATAGTTTTTGAAAAAGCCCAGGTATTTTCCATTTGATCATGGCTCACCTTTTTCTAGCTTACCACATAAAGTTCTGTGCTCTACTTTGGGGTATAGGGATCCTTCTGTCTTGCTGCCATCTATGGACTTGCTGCTGCTTCTATCTGGAAGCACCTGCAAATTACACTCTGTGCCATCCTGGATTTGTCCATCTCTTTCTTCAGTCTCAGGACACCTTCTGCCTTTGGTGACTGGTTCTACTATCCTAGATTTTTCTGAAATAGCTGCAAGGTAAGTGATCAGAAAGATATAGCCCAGAGCTTTGTAATAATTTTTGAAGTGGCATACCATCACTATGCTTTATTCTGCTTGCCTGGACGACCCATGATATGGTGTGAGAGGGGGCGATAGCAAACTTCATGGTGCGATATGGGAGGGGACAATACCAGGCTCCAAACACTAGGAGGTGAGGATTAACCTGTGGCCATGTTGGAAGCTAACTACCAAAGGTTCAGAGCCAATTTGCAACTTGTATTCATACAGTGGTAGCAAACCTATGGCATGCATGCTGTTTGTGTGGAAAACTCTAAAAGGTTTGCCATCATATGTGGCGGACCATCTGGACAATTCTCCTTGAAAGAAGAGCAATTGTCTTCATTTTGGCTAAACCTGGACCTATTTCTGTGTATTGATATATACAGAGCTGGCTAGGACATTTCCTGGTCCCCTCAAATGATTTTAAGCAATGTAAATGGATCAAACTGAGGTGCTGATGTGTACTTGTTAAAGCAATGTGATAGGGCAGTGAAGCCCCGCCTACAGCTCCCAAATAATATGTGTGCTAGGTTGCATGTAGTCATGCTATCAGCTGAGAATGAGTTTCTAGGTAAGAGGCTATGACTTCCCAAGGCATAAAAAATTACACATCAGAACTGAAGTACGGACCCCAAAACATTAGATACTACCTCAAATAGTGTTATGCAGATTACTCTTTCCACATCTCTCTCTGTATATTGCAGAGGTGATTTCAGGCCTCCTGTGGCACTCACTCAAGTCCTTTCTGCCATTCTGACAGTCACTCATCCTCAGGCCACTCCCCTCTTCATGAATTAAAAAAACCTGGGTTTGGCCCTAGGATGAGGTCTTTGTTCCAGTTAACCCTCATATTAGTTGGACTTAGGACCCCCTTGGATCCCCAAAACTACAAATATGCCTTTGTGTCTTTATTCTCGTGATGCATTGCACTGGAAGTGGTAAAAATGGAATTAATTTATTAGAATTCCAATAACTGTTCTGTGGGATTATGAATGTGGATTTTTCTGGACTGTGATGAGAAGGGCTTTCTATAATCACTGAGTAAGAACTTGTATGAAAGCATGTCTTCTTTAACGGCTGTCACCTATTATTGGTACAAAATTATAACCAAGGCTACCAGTTACCATTTAGACAGACCACAAGGGGAAAACAGAAAGGACTGATGTTTCTCTGCTAACACTGATTAACTATTACTTTCAATGCAATTGTTAGTCACATTTTTTTTCAGGCTACCAAAGTCCAAATTTAATCTCAAAAATATGCATGATCTATAGAGTAGGATTGAGAAAGATACAGAGAGTAAAATACAACAAAACAGTCTGCTGTCAAAAAAAAATGATTACCATCCTATGCATTTAGGAATAAAAATTTTAAAACCTTGTTCTGAAAAAGATGGAAAGTGAGACATCTCATCTTTCTTATTTCCCGGCTTGAATAATTTAATTGGATTTTATAATATCAGAAGAAATCAATGCCTGCCTTTAGTCTTTCTATTTTGAGTGAAAAATAAGTCATTTTGAATACCACTGGTAGTAAATTGACAGATAGAGAGACACAACCATTAAAAATTATCATGCAAACCTCCTGGCTTTGTAGAAAAGAAATTTCCCATAGTTTTCAATTTAGGAAAGTTACAGCTGGGAGTGCTGGCGCACGCCTTGAATCCCAGCACTCTGGAGTCTGAGGTAGGAGGAGCGTTGTGAGTTCCCTGCCTCAAAAAATTAGGGCCGGGAGTTTTGCTCAGTGGTTTAAGTGCCTGTCTGGCAGGTGTAAGGTCGTGACTTCGATCCCCGGTGCCACAAAACAAAACAAAAAAACCCCCAAGCAAATTAGGAAAAGTCTTCCAAAGGGCCCTCCATGATTTAGCTGCTGAAAACTCACGAACCAAAAGGTACCTGTTCCAGGCCAAAAATACAGTGGCAGAACATACTTAGCTCTACTGTACATTATATGTATAAATAAATAGCCAACTTCAAACCTAACAGAATTTTAATCATGAAGCAATTTAACCATCTGGTTAGGTCAAGACCTATCTTCAGGCAAGAAAGGCTGTTTAAAGCCAGAATGGCTGCAGTAGACAACCTCTTCCCTTTTCTGGCCGTCCAGATTATCTACCCTTGCCCTAGCTAGGCAGGGACTGCATCCTGCAGGAAGGTGAAAGAGACGGTGGCCTTCGTCTACAGGGGAAAAGGATGGCAGGGGTGAGCTGTTCTATGTAAACAGTGGCTCTCCACCTTGGTTACGTTTTAGAATCAGATTCTCTGGAATGGGACTCAGGCACCAGAGTTTTTCGAGTTCCCCAGGTTGTTTTAATGTGTGTCTGTCTTAGAACTGCGGGCTCCCCTTTAGCGCCCATCAAGATGAGTTGCAGGCCATGTTAAAGTGCAGAACGCTGGGCTCTTGGTTCGAGTCCCCGATTTCAGAAGTAGGGGCGTGTGGGGTGTGTGTCCGCGGAGGTTATGGGGAACTTGGATCCCTTGCATTTTTAGAAGGTTCTCAGGTGAGACTGCTGCTTCCCACAGTGTGAAAACCAGTCATCGATTGGTTCTTGTATCTGAGTTCAGCTGCGGGTGGGGTTTAGGGGAAAGAATGAAAATTGGTAAAAGCAGAAATCACTAATCCTCCCTTCTCTCGCCCACATCCTTCCAAGCTGACGGTGCACTGGAATCTCCCGTGGTACTGCCCTTCCTTATTTTGTCAGTCTTTGTTTCACAGGCTGAGGACATAGAGGGCCCACCCTGGAAATCAGTCACCTCAGCGCCTTAACCT
>RJWM01013496.1:0-53201 GCA_004363535.1 Dasyprocta punctata
TCTTGTTACTCATCCCTCCATAGGGGGTGATTAGAGTGGAAAGAAGGGGGCAGTGAACAGCATCTATGCCCAGCCTTGGGTAAAAGAAACCTCCCTCCAGCTGTCCCACCCCAGCATGGGTAGGGTAGAGGTAAAACTGACCCAGATTCTTTCCCAGTAGAATTAGAATTTTCCCATCAGAGCTGGGAGTAGTGGTGCACGCCTGTAATCCCAGCACTTGGGAGGCTGAGGCAGGATGATCATTGTGAGTTGGAGGCCAGCCTGGGCTACATAAGTGAGTTCAAGGCCAGCCTGCACTACATAGTGAGACCCTACCTCCAAAAAAAAAATAAAAATAAAATAAAAAAATTCCCTATTAGGCATCAGTTCCAGGTAAGATTCTCACCTGACTTTGGATTTATAGCCTATGCTTCTGTCTTCCCCAAGGCAGTACCACTTCCTCTCTTTTGTTTACTGCTACTGTATTGGCTTAGGAACTCTGCCTTCATCCTCCTCCGACTGTAACAACTCTAGCTGTGAGCTATCAGCGGGGTTCACAGAGACGACCTGCAAACCTTTAGTCTGGCCCTTATGATGAAGGGAAATGGGTTAAAAATGGGAAGAGAGAAATCACACCACTCTCTGTCTTTTTTCTGTGAAGAAGGCCAGATGAGAATAAAGGAGTAATACTTGGACAGTGAAAAGAGGCAACTGTGTCTCTGAAAAATGAGAAAGTAGAAGGTGGCATAATGATAATTGCTATGTGTGTGCAGGGTTTATTGGTCAGGCCTGACTCTGACCACTTTATATGTATTAAATAATTTTATTCTCACAACTGTCTTTTTTTTTTTTTTTTTTTTTTTTTTTTTTGTGGCACTAGGGTTTGAACTCACAACCTTGTGCCTGCCAGGCAGGTGTTTAAGCTGCTGAGTCAAACTCCCAGACCTAGTTTTTTGAGGCAGGGTCGCACTATGTAGCTCAGACCGGCCTTGCACTCGCATTGTAGCCCAAGCCGGCCTCGAACTCACAACGCTCCTCCTACCTCAACCTCCCGAGTGCTGGGATTAAAGGCGTGCGCTCTCACAACTGTCTTAAGGTGGATTTATTGTCTACTTTGAAAATAAAGTTAATACCCAAAGAGACTGAGTGATTAACTTGTTCCTCTATCTCACAGGAAGTTCCGGATTTCAGTCCACAGTCTGACGTCAGATCCCTTGGCCTTGCCTAACCTTAACTGCTTCTCAGCATCATTGTGGGAGCTAGGGCTTGGAGTCAGTGGCCAAGTGTCACTTTTCCTGTCTATATTCACTACTTGGTTGGGGATAGCTCAGTGGTACAAGCGCCTGCCTGGCAAGCACAAGGTCCTGAGTTTGATTCCCAGAACCTAAAAGATTATATGTATATATATATTCGTTATTCTCCGTAGATACAGATTTGGGGGGGAAGTACTGGGGACCGAACCTAGGACCTCACATATGCTAAACAGGCATTCTACTACTGAGCTAAACTTCCAGCCTGGACCCTGTATTTTTCTACTTTTACAGTCTTTGCTCATCTTGTTCTTTTTTCCTTCTGGTGGTTAAAATCCTTTCCTATTAGACCCTAAACTTTCTTAGTTGGAGTTAATCTTTTTCAGTATTCCATGCCCTATTGTGGGTCTCATTATGCCTTTATTTATGATTCTTTAAAAACTCTATTCCTAGATAATTATAGGCTGATGAGGCCACCATATAAGTCTTTTTTGTTATTGTCTTTCCTTGTGTATATTAAATGTCTGTTGAATTAATTCTCTGTCTATTAAAAGTCAGAGTCAAGTTTTCCAAAGGCTGTCTCTTCTAGCCTGCTTTCTCCAACAGCTTCTTCCATGCCTTTCTCACTCCAAAAGAAGATGCAGGTTTACTGTTTTGGGTGTTACCATGGTAGCTTGATACTTTCTGTCTAAAGTGTTGCTTGCCATCCACCAGAGACTGATGTTTCCATGGCAACCAGGTGAGGGCAACAGTGATGAGCGGGATACAGGAGAGAGATTCTGGTCTGAGAAGCTGCATATCTGAATTTTCTAGCTTCAGACATTCTTTCTCCTATCTCCCAACTTTTGCACTCTAAATCCAGAACTAGTTTGCTGTTGAGATTTGTGCCTGGTAGAAGAAAGTTGTGTGAGTGTGAGGCAAAGTAGACCAATCAATTTAAATCAAGGGAGTAGGTAGGGGGGCAAGGAAAGCACTGATCAAAGACCACTTTAAAAGGCTGGATGAGTTCTATTAACTGTTCCAGATGATCTGTTCTCAAGAACTGTTAAGGGGTTGGCTGCAGTTACTGGAGAGCCATTAAGCTGTTATTTTTGAGAGCAATGGGTAGATGGATGAGGTGGTTGAAGACTGGAAAGGAGCCAGTCACTGCTGCGTTGCAGAATGGGGAAATAATGACCTTGGAAATGAGACACTTGTCAAACTCTTGCCAGTGTTCCAGAAAGCATGAGAGCTTTACTCAGCTTTTTAAGCATTAGGAAGCCTACTTGTCTAGAACGAGGGGTGCTGAGAATTATCCTTCTCTGAACTCTAGCTACAAGTCAGCTACGGGACCTTTACTCTCTAGCAGAATGGTCACTCTGGAGCCACAGCGCATGGTTCAGACACTTCTTCCTCACAAACTAGCTGAACAAGTGTGGTTCTTCTCTTACCTAACTCAGAGTTCTATAAAAAGGAGATGATAATAGTACCTATCTCCTAGGGGTGTTGTAAAGATCAAATGAGATGCTGAGCTTAAAGGGTTTAGAACTTGTGACTAACTGATAATCATTACTCCCGTTCTTCTGGGTGCCTACTCACTTGACTTCCTACCTGACCTCATTCTCTTCCCCAACTTCAGCAAATGCTCAGAGCTTACAGGGGGAGGAGCGATGATGAAAATAAATTTTAATTGTTCCTGGGCTAAAGTTCCATTGCCAAAAGGTCCTGTGTGACATAAAATAGCGTACTTTTCAGTAAAACAAATCCCACTAGCCCAGTCTCATTCATATGGTAGTCCTTGGAATTGAACCCATGGTGAGCTGCATCTCCAGCCCTTTTTTTTATTTTTTAGTTTGAGACAGAGTCTTGCTAAGCTTTAGTTTCCCAGAGTGCTGAGATTATAGACATAAGCCAGCATACCCAGACCCCATTTCCTTTGTATGTGTGAGAACCTGTTCATGTAGTCAGATTACAAACAGATGATTTTAAAAATCTAAGGTGACCCTCACTGAGGTACCATCAAGGTGCACAGTGCCCTCTCCTTGACTGGCCAGGGAGGAAAAGCCCCAGAGCACTGTTACATCTTCTTAGCATCCTTCCTGACCCACTACACTCCCTCGGCACCTGCCTTTGCTGGTCTCTAGAACTTTGCCCTACCTTGGTCATTTCCCTTCTCAATAGGTACTTTACAACTGTAGTACAACACCATCACCTAGGCCTCCCCTTGCTATTCTTCCCTCAAATAACCAACCCTGATAATGGCTCACCTACAAGGCTTGTGGGAAGCATGTTGGGTCCCTCAATCATATTTGTACCTGCAGAGTGGAGCTGGGCTCTGCATTTCTCAAGCTGCCTGGGTGCCTAAATAAGAGACCATGACATAGGCTGCAAAAAATCATGATTTCCATTGTTTATTTGTAACCACTTGATGCATTACAAGTCTTTGCTTTTTTATTTAGTTCTCATGTCTGTCCTACAAGATAGGTACCTTATTATCTTTATTTCATAGTTGGAACAGCATAGCTGATGAGGTTCAGAAAAGCAAAAACGTTCAGAGTGACTCTAGCTGGGTGTGGTGATGCACACCTGTAATCTCAGCACTCTAGGAAGCTGAAGCAGGAGGACTGCAAGTTGGAACCCAATCTGGGAAATTTAGTGATTTAGCAAGACTGTATCTCAAAATTTAAAAATAAAGTGCCAGGGAAGTAGCTCAGTGATAGAATGCCATGGGTTTAATCCATGGTACTGGGAAAAAAAAAGTGACTTTGTCTACTGACCCTCCCTTAGGAAAACACACCCTGAATGCTAACTGAAAATTCTGCAAAGGTCCAGTGAATTCACACTCACAGCGTGAGTTAACAAGGCCACTGACCTGTGGAAACCTGACATCAGTATTTGAATAAGTGAAAAGGGCTAGCAAGTGACTTACCCATCAGAAAGCCACCAAGGTGATAAAGGACTAAGAAGCAGGATGCTCTTGTCTGGTTTTTAGGCCCCTAGGTTACTTGGCTTTGCTGTTCTGTGCAGGGATGGTCTTTTCCTCATCATGTAGGCTCCCTGCCATTTCTCTTCCATGCATTTGCTCCCCCTGTAGTTTTACCACAAGGACCATTTTTCCTGCTTTCTCTCATCTGTTTTTTTTTTTTTTTTTGGTGGCACTGGGGATCGAACTCACAACCTCATGCCTGCCAGACAGGTGCTTAAGCCACTTAGCCAAACTCCCAGCCCTAGTTTTTTGAGGCAGGGTTGCACTATGTAGCTCAGGCCGGCCTTGTGCTGGCGTTGTAGCCCAAGCCGGGCCTCGAACTCACAACGCTCTGCCTACCTCAGCCTCCTGAGTGCTGGATTAAAGGCGTGCGCCACCACGCCCGGCCTCTCTCATCTGTTGATAGCCCATATAAGCTTCAAGGTTCAGTTCCTAAGATACAAGTTTTCCATTCAGAATTTCTAGAGCACGTGATAAGACCCACAGTTGGTCAGAATACGGTCTGACCAACAGTTTTACCTATGTTAGCCTCCTTACCACCTTGTCCCTCTCCCAGCTTCAGTGTGAACTACTTGAGGGGCAGGAATACTGTCATATATGTACTTGTTTTCACCTCAGGGTCCAGCACAATGCTTGCATACTGTGTATGTCTAGTCCTCAAGTAGAAAATGTCTTTAAGCATTTTTTTTTTTTTTTTTTGCAGCACCGGGGATTGAACTCACAAACTCACAACTTTGCACCTGCCAGACAAGCACTTAAGCCACTGAGCCAAACTCCCAGCCCTAGTTTTTTGAGGCAGGGTCGCACTATGTAGCTCAGGCTGGCCTTGTGCTCATGTTGTAGCCCAAGCCAGCCTCGAACTCACAACGCTTCTCCTACCTCAGCCTCCCGAGTGCTGGGATTAAAGGCGTGTGCCATCACGCCTGGTTAGCATTTGTTGATGAAAGAGAAAATGTGCACAAAAAAGCTTACTCAATATTGGTGTGTACTGAAACTCTGTTAGACAAATAAAGAGATGTGTGTGTGGGCTTCCCAGGGGTTGGGAGGACTGCCACCCATGACGCTGGCACCCTTGCAGAAGGGAACAGTCCCTGCCCATCTCTCTGTGGAGGGTTAGATGCAGCAGGGCCCACAAGTGCAATGGCAGCAGAGCCCAGGGCAGTCAGGACCCCTTCCTGCACAGGGCTGCCTTCTCCTCTGACCCCCTCCTTGGAAAGCACACAGTCTGTGCTCTGCATTCTGGAAATGAAGAGGCCTTGCCAGGTGGCGCACACCGGTAATCTCAACACTCTGGACAGCTGAGGCAGGAGGATCCCTAGTTCACACCTCGTCTGGGCAACTTAGTGACTTAGCAAAATCCTGTCTCAAAATTAAACAATAATGAGATGTAGCCCAAGGCCCTGGGTTAAATCTCTATTGGAGGGAGGAGAAAAAGAAGGCCTTGTGGGTAAAGGAGAGTACCAGGGGACAGTAAGGGAACATAGACCTAAGACACAGCTGCCTTGGTTAAGAGCAGCCAAGGACACCCTACCCAGCACAGCAGCTCAGACTCCAGAGCCCTTCGCTGGCCCCTCACCACAGCCTGGGTCAAAGGTTCTACTTTGGCTTGGCCACAGGGAGGGTGAAGAGTAGCCTGGCTCTCAGAGAAGAATCACCCTCCCGAGTCTGGCAGGAGCCTGGCTTCAGCTTCCGTCTGTTCTGAGCTCTTCCCTGTAGGCGTCTGGAGGGAACACACAGATGGGTTGGCTGCTGGGACTGGATGGGGTGGAGGAGGGAGGCTTGTGGTGTGTGGCTCCCCTCACGGGGGAGGTCCTGCCGTCACCACACGTTTTTAAGCTTCTGCCACATGAAAGGCACCGGGCCTTTCTTGTTCCTCATGCCTCTGTCATCCCACGTTTTTTTTTTTTTTTTTGTCGGTACCGGGGATCGAACTCACAACTTCACGCCTGCCAAGCAGGCGCTTAAACCACTGAGCCAAACTCCTGGCCCTATTTTTCTCGAGGCAGGGTCACACTATGTAGTTCAGGCTGGCCTTGCTCACGTTGTAGCCTAAGCCGGCCTCTAACTCACAACGCTCCACCTACCTCAGCCTCCTGAGTGCTGGGATTAAAGGCATGTGCCACCATGCCTGGTTTCTCTTCCCACATTTGAGTCTCTGTGAAACCATGCTGGAAACTTGCCCCCTCTTTATGAGTAGCCACAATATGCTCAGTCCTAGTTCCTCACTACCTCTTTAGTGGCCACTTCTCTGCCTTCATCTGTTTGTCCCCAGGGCTCTCCTTAGTTATTCTTTCTCTGAAATAGAGGGTTGTAAATTACTTGTTTTTGAACAAGTAATAAATGCTATGGTAGGAAGTTCAAAAGATAGAAAAGGGGCATCCAATGACAAATAAAACTCCCTTTCTGTCATCTACCTATCCAGGTCCCTTTCTGGGGGCAGCTGTATGTCAATGGATTGTAATTTGTGGGGCCACAGATACTTCTGTGACTGTAATGAAATTTGTGAACCCTATTCTTAGATACATGCATGACAGCATACACACATCAAATTGTATATACCATTTCCCAAGAATCACAGACCCCAGGCTGGGCACGATGGTGCAAGTGCATAATCCCAGTTCTTGGGAGGCTGAGGCAGAAGGATAGCAAATTCAAGGCTAAGCCACTGTGGGCTACATAGTGAGTTCAGTGCCAGCCTGGACTACACAGTGAGACACTGTCACAAACAAAAAACTACAGAACCCAATTATGGTCTGGGGCTAAGGATCTCTGCTTGCACTGTACTTGTACCCTTACTAGCTCCCTTAGTACAACTTGTGGTTCCCCACACAAAATGAAATGCAGGCCTCCTTTGTGTGTGTTTTTTTCTTTGTGTGTTTTGCATATGTGTTTGTGTGTGTGTGTGTGTGTGTGTGTGTGTACGTGTGTGTACTGGGGAATGTTATCTTCAGCCCTCCCTGCTTTTTAAAATTTTGAGACAGGATCTTACTAAGTTGTCCAGGCTGATCTCAAACTTGCCATCCTCCTGCTTCAGCCTCCCAAGTAGCTGGGTTTAGAGGCATGCACCACCACACCCAGTTCAGAGATCCCTCTTCATCTTAACATTAAACTAAGTACAGGCCCTGGATGACTGCACAGATCACACATCCATAAAGCTGGTCCTGTATCTCATCCTCCTTGTGGCTCATCCACTAACAACTTGATGTCCAACTTGTTCTCAGTTTCAGATGCTGATTTTTTTCCCCTGGTACTGGGGACTGATCCCAGGGCTTAGCACACGTGAAGCAAGAGCTCCACTGCTGAGTTACCTCCCCAAGACCTTGTTCTCAATTTCTGACTCAACTGTCCAGGTTGCTGGTGAAACTCTTCATATGGAGGTTCTTACAGCATCTCAAACTCTTCAGTTACCCCCAATACATACACTCTTCTCCCAAATCTGATTCCTTACCTACTTCTACCACCTGCAATACTCTTTTCTTTCTTTTAATTTGCATCAATGGGAACTGAATTCAGGGTCTTTGCACTGAATTATATCCCCAGTCGCTTTTCTGAGAAATTTGCTAAATTGCGCAAGCTGGGCTTGAGTTTGTAATTCTCCTGCCTCAACTTCTCAGAGTGCAGAGATTACAGGAATGTGCCAACACACCCAGCCCTTTTGTCTTTTACCCATCTACTCTTTTGCCAAGCCCCATCAGTGTTGACTCTCAAACTGATGCCTCCTCTCCTTTTCCATTGTCACCCTCCATATATAGCACTGTTACTGGTCCTTGAGCTCAGCTCCGCAGACCTTTCCTCTGCAGCTCCACTCCATGAACACCTCTCTCAGGCTTCTTCTCCCAAGAGACCCTCCTGATCATGTCACTTCTATACTCAGCGACCTTCATTGACTTTCACTGCCTACACTGTCAGGGACAAACTCCTTTGCCAGGCATTTAAGGTCCTTCGTGGTGGGGCTCCAAACCTTTTTTTCCATGCTCATCTCTGACTCCTCCTCTTCATGTCCCTGAGGTTTCAACCTAACTATACAACCATCTGGTTCCCTTCTTGGCCCCATGCTTTCCTGCGTTTTAAAACTTGAACTGCCTTCCTTGGCTCTTGTCATGTTCCCCAGAGCTTATACCTTGCTTACTCCACTACAGTCATGCAATTTCACCAGTCAACTGCGCATGGCCCTGCCCACTGTGTCCCTGCATCTCTTGAGCTTGACTCCCATTTATTCCCCGAGTCCCTGTTGGAAGGGGAATCTCAGGTGCAAAGCTAGCTAAAATCATCATGAAATGTCAACCAGACAGTGAAATCAATCCTAGCTTTATGGCTTACTGGGTGACCTCAAGCGAGCTATTTAACGGTTTCATCCGATGTGAAATAGGTAGTAACACCTTATACAGTCTTTAAAAGAACTAACAAATAAAGCTAATGTATCCCTAGGGACAGTGCCACTATTCTGATCATGTCATAACCACCCAGGCTGAGCTGCCCCCCCCGGGGGGCTCCTCTTCCGAATACAAGGTGTCAGGAGTCTAGGCATCCCTCTCCCCACCAAGTTCTGGGAGATGGGGCAAAGCCCGGCCCTGAGAAACTCAAGTACCTGCGCTGGCTGTCTAGGGGTGAGGAGAGCTGCTGCCTCTGCTCCCTTTGTTCAAACTCAGGGCTCAGGCAGCAGCAGGCGTGGGCGTCCCCAGGGGAGGTAGTGACAGCTTCAGTGCTCACACGGGTTTTGCAGGTGACAGCTGAGACTGTGGGGCCCTGCCAGGAGGTGTTAATAGACTCCATGATACCCCAGCTAATGGGCTTCCCCGGTGGATATGGGCCCTACAGAGAACCAGTTCAAGTCAAAGCTGAACCGTTCTGGGAGCTAAGTGGAGCCTCCAGGCGGAGTAAAGTCTTGGCGCAAGAGCTGCTGAGTGACTTCTAGCAGGCCCATTTCTCTCCAAGCCAATTTTCTCTTCTGTATATGCACAATTATCTGTAAGACCTCCGGGGGCCGCCGGAACTGTATTACCCCAGGACAAAGTTCCAGCGCCTCCCTAGAGATTAAATTCCTTGCTCCTCCGGGCCCCCTGACTTTTCTCATTTATAATAAGTTGCCATCCATATACCTCCCTACCCTGGGGTCTCCAAGAACGCAAAGTCAATGTGAACAGATGAAATAGAAAAATTATTTATTGAAAAGCGAAGGGGTGGTCCCTTGCTGGTGCCTCTTGGGCCCTGGCCAGGGAATTGCCACCATTCTGCTCTTCTTCCTGGCATTTAAAGGCAGAAAGTTGGCCAGGGATACAGCTCAGCGGCAGTGCCTGCCTCACAAGCACGAGGTCGTGAGTTCGATCCCAGGTACCAAAAGAATAAAAATTAAAAAATAAAGGCAGAAAGTCTGTCCACACTTTACCTTTAATAACCTTAAAGGGGAAGTGCCACTGTGGGATAGTAAGTCACAGAATTTGATCTCAATAGCACTTTCAACCCCTTCCTTTTAAGCACTTAAGGGCAAAGTGGACCAGCGCGGGAGGTAAGAGGCAGAAAAGTCTTAGAAGTCTCCGGAAGCAAGGTCTCCGTATCCTTACCTTTAAGACTATTTTAAAGGCGAGGCATGTTCGGAGTATAACGGAGGTCCTCTCCGTCCAGGAGTCTACAAACCACTTTGCCAGTTGCCGTTTTTAGAATTTCTTTACAGAAGTGACCAAGCATTAAAAAACCAAATACCTCGCAGGACTATTTCCCTTCCTAACCCGACCCCTTCCACAAGGCTCTGGACCCCGGGCGGGAACGCTGAGTGGCTCTGCGCGGCGCGGCCACGCCCACCCGCCCCGCCCCTGTGGTCACCCCAGAGCATCCTGGGAATTTTTGGTTTCCTAGACGGCCTTCACTAAAGAAGCCGGACGGGGGCGGGGCGAGGGGGGGGGCGAGCGGAGGGCGCGGTGGCCATGGCGACCGCGGTGGCCATGGCGACCGCGCTCAGAGCACGGAGAGGTCGTGACACGACCTGGAGCGCTGTTTGAAAAACTTGGCGTTGCGCGGCACCAGGTTGGCGAGGAAGCGCTTGGCCTTCTTGGTTAGGCTCTCGCGCCGCGTGGGCGGCGCGGGGCCCTGGGGGCTGCCGGACTCTGGCCGCTGGCCCCCGACGCGGCCTGAGCCTCGCCGAAGCCGGATCTGGCGCACGGCGCCCTCGAAGAGCTCCCGCGTGTTGTGGTGCAGGGCGGCAGAGGTCTCGATGTGCTTGCAGCTCAGCGTCCCGGCCAGGTGGCGGCCTTCTGCAGGAAGGGATGGGCTCAGGGTGGGCCTGCGCAGGTCCCCGGAGCGCGGCGGAAAGGGGCTGGGACTCTTAAGCGAGAAGGGTTCCTACAGTGGGTGGTGGAGGTGCGAGGTGGAAAGCGGCCTTGAAGGAGATGTGAGGGCGAGCGAGAAAGGATTCCTAGGGTCCTAGGTTTGGGGTATTGAAACGCTGACCCTAAGCCTGGGAACTAAATGCGGGTAAGTTCGTGTACCAGCGAAAGTGGGACGATTTTAAGGAGAGAGAACTCCCTGGAGATTGCAAGTATGGAATCGGCTCAGGATACACACCCTCCAGTGTCACCTCCCGGGAGCGGGCCAGGTCGCTCTTGTTTCCCACGAGGATAACAGGTAGGTCGTGGTGGGGCCTCCCAGCTCGGAGCCGAAGTAAGGTCTCTGGAACTTTGGAGAAGCTTCGTCGATCAGTGACTGAGAAGACGATGAGAAAGGCGTCGCCCGTCTCAAGGCAGTGGTCCCGCAGCCACCCCCCTGCGTCCCCCTGCAGATGAACAGAGAGCCGTGGAATGTTAGGGCTAGAGGGATAAGGAGACCCTGTTTAACGCTGCATCTCAAAGATGAGGAATCCAACTGTGAGGGAGGAGCCTTCTACTAAGGACAGCAGAGTTAATTGCAGAATCTCCACACCTAGTGTGTTTGTGCTAATATTTGTTTTTGTGTGTGTGTGTGTGTGTGTGTGTGTGTGTGTACCGGGGATCTAACTCACAACCTCGCGCCTGCCAAGCAGGTGGTTGAACCACTGAGCTAAATCCCTGGCCCCATAGTGTGTTTGTGGAGGTAGAAGTTAATGTGAGCCCTGCGTGGGCATGGGGTACTTGGGGACATAGGATCCTAGACTAGATTAGCCAGCCTGTGCTTAAGCTCTTGATTCAGAAAAGGCTGCTATAGTAACCTTATGTGCAACTGTTCAGAAGTCCTCATTCTTTCCCCCTTCCTGATTACTCTGGAGCCCTGAGCTCTTGTCATGCAGACACTTCCCAGGCTGAAGGGTTTGTGGATGGGGTCTAGAGTCTGGCCTGGCTTGAAGCTGCAGGGCTTGTCAATTTCAGATCCTGACTCCCCTGGGACAGAAGATCCTGTAAAAAGTGGCTCTTTTGGCCATGGACCATGTGATTACATATTGGTATGGCCCTTTGCTCTCCGAGATGGTATAAATGAAAGATCAAGTTCCAGTATGTGTTAAAACCAGGCCCTGGAGTCCTGCTAGTCTTCAGCCAGACTGCCTCTCCCCAAGTCTCCCAGCCTCATCACCTGCTTGTAATCACATCTTAGTCCTCACCTGTTCCCAGATGTCATAAACAACTAAAGTCACTTCCTCTTTATCCACCATGATGCGTCTCTCATAGGTGTCTTCTGTTGGGAAACAGAGGGAATAAAGCCCATTAGGATGTTCCCCAGCACTCATGAGACCTGGGAACCAGGAATACCTCAGATCCTAGCGCCAGGCGACCCCCTCCAGGGAGGCCGCCACAGAGAACAGTGGAGAAGCTTCTTTGGTTCTGTCCTCTAGGGGCTGCCTATGGCACAAGCACATGGGTCCCTGAGTACACTCGGCCCCTGAAGGGCTTCCCCAAATACCTGCATTCTCCAGTTCATGCGCACTCTCTCCCTGGAGACCACCAAAAGTGCCTGCTAGGGTGCTCTTGCCTACACCGCTCTCCCCCACCAGCATGACCTTGAAGACTCCATCCTTTTGGGCTGCCTCTCCTGAGCCCAAGGAATCAGAAGAGCCAGAGGATGAGGCCTGAGGTGGCCAGTCAAGTTCATCTACAGCCTGGGCCCGCCGCAGTTGGTGCTTGTAGGGTAGAGGCATACTGCCTCTTCGTCTGGGAGCTCCAGGGACAGGGGGAGGCCCACTTCGGTCCAACCCTGCTAATAGTTTCTCTGGCTTCTTCAGAAGTATGGCATCTGCTTCTAGAGGGCAAAGAAAAGGAAGCCATGAGTGGGATGTGCCCAGCCGTCTACAGAGGGCTCAAGCCGGGCTGCTCCAGTATCAGAGGCCCAGCTACACCCTGTTAACCGTGACCTAGAAGAAACAGAATCTTTGGCCCAACCTCTTCCACTGAAGTCCCCCAGAAACCTGACCCATGAGCTTCAAGGAGCTGACATAATGAGCCATGACCTGTTCACAATATGCCCCAAGCAGGGAGGGTACCTGTGCGCAGGCTCACAGCCTACTCACATGTACACTGACACAGGCACACCCTAGGCTAGGTCTCTGACCCTGGGGGTTGGGGAGGCTGTCCTTCCTTCCACCTTGGGGCCCTGCTGCCTCTTGTTCTTGCACTGGCAATCCCCAGGCTGAGGAAGAGCACCAGGGACGAGAAGCTGAAGCTGCTGCCCAGGTTCTAGAGAGTAGGTACTAGCAGCCTCAAAAACTTTGTGGGGATCTTGTTCCAGCGCTCTGTAAGATGATGCCTGTGTTGTTCTTTGTAGGTGGATGGGTGTGTGAGAGGCTGCTTCCCCCAGCGTATGGTTGTGTGTGAGAATCTTTCTGCATCCCTGGATGTCCCTGTGAATGGCAGAGAATATTGTGTTCGTGGAGAGGTAGAGGTGGAGAGACAGAGAGAGAGAGAGAGAGAGAGAGGTGGAGGGGGCAGGAGGAGAGTGACAGTGCATGGTCGGGGTAACCAGAGGAGGAACAACAGACACAACAAAGCGGGGTGGAGAGAGGCTGGAAATAGCCCAGGATCAATACTTGGCCAGCAGCCAGGGCCTCCAGGAGCCAGAAGAAACCCTTACAACAGGTCCCCAGGGTAGCCCCCAACCCGTGATTCCCGGGCTTGTGGGTTACCCCTTCCTTCCCGCTTCCCTCCTGTCTGTCCCAGCCTGTTATATATGAATGAGGCTGACCTAGGGGTCAGGTATGAGGGAGGTTCTTTCTTAAGCAAAGCCCTGGAGTGATGGGGGAGGAGACATTTGGCTGGCTCTTCTCCCCTCCATCACAGCCCAACCCAGTGTGAGGGAGCAGGGTCTTCTCTACTCCCTGACTGGCTTTTCCTCTCTTGCTGATTGAACCTCTAGTTCTGACTTTCCCACCAAAGCTTCAGCTCTTACTGCTACGGTTTCAGCCGGAACCTGCTCAGGTTAGCTCTCACCTGGTGTGGGTGTCCCTGGTGGGGAGGCCTGGTGGCTGCCGAAGGGACAAAGTGCTGTGGTTTCTGTGTCCGTGTCCATGTCCATGTCGGTGTCGGGGTCTGTGTGCATCTGTGTGCGTGTGTGAGCGCAGCCCAGAAGCTCGCAGCACCCGCTCCCTCACTCGGCAGCACTGTCAGCTTTTCCCTTTAAATACCACCCCCCAAATGCCCTCCCCTCAGACACCTGGGGGAAGTGTCCCGCCCCCCTGATGAGGTCACATATGCTAATCAGCAGTGATGTCAGCGGGATTCCCTCCTTCGGCCCCCCTCCCTTTTCTTTGTGTCACTTCCCTCTGGGAGCACACTCATTGCGGAGTCTGGCTAAAGCAGGACAGAACAAAGTCAGAGGGGCGGAAGAGACTAGCGTTCAGAGTGGGCTGTGGGGGGCTTCGTGGGTAAGGGAGCTAAGGGTGCAGGAGACAAACTCCTGGGGAGAGCAGAGTCTTTTTCTTAGGGAGTCAGAACTATGTCTCCTTTGTCTCTGTTTCCAACCCCTAGCCCAGCATCCACTCCAGAATGGGTGCTCAGTGGCTAAATTGGGGGATGAGAGCACGAAGACTAAAAGCTGATCTGAAAGACAAAGAGAAATAGGCTGAGAGATGCAGGGGCAGTGGGACAGCCACCCCACCACTCCTCCATCCTGCCTGTGGGTGAAGAGCCACAAAAGTACCCATTACCCAATCTGGCCTTAGGCAGGTGGGGGCTCTAAGGAAGCTCCTTTGTTTGGGCAGCTTCCTTTGCCACTGAGGACCTGAAGGTACAAACCTCTGTGGGGACACCTTCATCTTTTCCCTCTACCATGCCCACCCAGCCAGTGTTAGTCAGAGCAGGAGAAATGGGAGAGGCGAAGCTGGCTGACAGTGACATGTCTGGGTAGGCAGCTCCTTACTGCCCCTTTTCTGCCCTGTTCCTTTGTCTTCAGGTTCCCACTCTATTTATTTTTGCAATACTTGGGATTGAATCCACAGCTTTTGCACTAAACTGGACCTGCAGCCCCCTTTTTAAATTCTGCTGAGTTCCCCAGGATGGGCTTAAACTTATGAGCCTCTGGTCTCAGCCACCCAGAATACTGGGCTCACAGGTGTGGGCCACCACATCTAGCTAAGGGTGCCACTCTTGTCTTCCTCTTTCTAGATACCCTCAAGTACTAAACACACTCTGATTTCTCCTTCCCCCTTTACCCTGTTTTGCCAGGTGCTGTGCCAGGCATTTTTCTGCATTATTTCCTTTTCATACCTCTTAAAGCACAGGTTAGCAGGTGGGTGCCCTGTTCTAAAATAATCATGTGGAGGTCACCAGAATTCCCACCTAGACCCTTCCAAGACCAGTTTGTTTTTCATTTCTACACTATGCTGCTTTCCTTGTCTTACATATTGTCTTTTTGGGAAACAATTTATTTTGCTGTCCTCACCAGACTTTTCCAATGGGACAGGCAAGTAGTAATCCTGACAGTAATGTACACTGATGCTTCACATTATCTGGAGATGGACTACAGAGCAGGATCTAGTCTAGTGAGAGCAGAAAGGACTCCTCAGTAGCTAGAATACTCATGCACTTGCTCATTAGATAGATTCTTCAGTCCTTAATCACAGCTACTTATTCTCATTTTATTCACAATTTTAATGTGTCCTTGTGTGTTCCTGTAGTAATAGATCAGAGGCACATTTAGAGCAGCAAGTGATTCTTACAGTTTAGTAGCAAGGGAGGCAACTGTTCTTCCTTTTTGAAGGTGAAGATCCAATGAAGGACCTCGTGCTAAGCACATGTACTACTGCTGAGCTAAAATCCCAGCACCAACTCCAGCCCCAAAAGAAGCATTTAAACAGGGTCTGAGATCATGGTCTAAGGCAGTGATGGTGAACCTATAACACATATCCCACAGCAGGCTGTTTGTATCGAGCTCTCTGAAAGGTTCACCAGCACTCATCTAACGTTAACATATGGACAAGTAGCACTGCCCACTTTAACAGTTCCAGCTTGTGAAGACATTGCTTCAGAGAAACCTCAGTTTCCATGAATTACCCTCAGCTGTTTAGAAAACTTTATATTATATTGCAAATCTTCTGAAGATTAGTGTAAAATTATAGAATTATTTCCTCCCCGAAGGAGCTCTTTTCTAAAATTTTGTTGTGCTGGGGATTAAGCCCAGGGCTTTGCATACACTAGCTAAGTGCTATACTGCTGAGTTATAGCTCCAGAACTTTTCATTTTGTTTGTTTGGTTCTTTTGTCTGAGACAGGGTCTTATAACCCAGTTTGGGCTAGACTTGAACTCACTTTGTAGCCCAGGCCAGTCTCCAACTCTCAGTGATCCTCCTGCCTCAGCTTCCTGAGTGCTGGGATTACAGGTGTCCACCACCATGCCTGGCCAGACCTTTTTATTTTGAGACAGGCTTTTACTAAGTTCCTCAGGCTGGGTTCAAACTCACTATCCTCTAGACTTAGTCTCCCAAGAACCTGGGAACACAGCTATGAGACACTGGTCTGGCATAAGTTTTACATTCTAAAGCTGCAAGCTTTATGTATCTGGAAAACTCACCTGGGTTGGATTCTTTTCTGTGATACCAGGTAAGAATAATCAGTGACTACAGACCCTACCAACAGTATTCTACTGTGACTTTTGCCTCCCTCAGTTCAGCCCTAACACAGGAGCAGGCTGGGTTTTGCTCTGAGCAACCTCTCCCCTCCTCAGGCTAAGAGGTGTCTGGAAACAGTCTTCTGCTGAGCACTTGCCCACGACCAGGCACCCTCAGGAACGGCAAATTCTGGGGTATAGTGGGATAAGGATATTTGGAACCAAACCAAGCCAGGTCAATCCTGAATCTAGGAAATGGGGTTGATAAGGCCCATAGCAGAGCTCTGTTGTGATAGTAACTACATGTGAGAAAGGATCCAGCAGAACAGGCACCCAGCTCTGGAGCAATGAGGCTTTTGGAGCTTCAGGTTGTATGGCTGGCAGTCTTTTCACCTCCCAGCAAGGCCTGGAGTCTTGTTCAGGTCAATTTTGTGCTTTACGTACTGTTATCTCAGACCGGAATCCACAGCTTGATCCTCATCTGCTGAGAACACGCTCCCTCACTAAGAGCCTTGACAGGGGCCCTACCCCCAAGATAGGTACCTTGAAGAGCGGTGTTTATCTTGAGAGAATTTTGAGTTGCCTCATGCTAGAGTTTGAATGTGCAAAGTGTCCAGAGGTCCCTTGCCCCTGGCTGTATTAGGAGGTAGGGCCTAGGGGTTTTAGGTCATCGGGGGCGTACTCTCAAAGGGAACCAAAGGTCCTAGTCTCTCTCCCCTTCATTCTGCATTAGGTGAGTGGTTCTGCCATGCCTTGAGCAGCCATGATGTGGTGCCCTGAGGCCCAGGTCAGAAGGGCCTATCCATCGTGAACTGAAATCTCCAAAACCAGGATTCACAAGAAATCTTTAAATTGGTTATCTCTAGTACTCCTTACGGCAACATAAAGCTACTGACATCTTTATCCTTGGGTTTCAGTGAAAACTTGAGTGTGCCCCTAACGCCCCTCGCTTGGGCAGGACCCTCTACCCCTAGAAGAAAAAGGTCTGGAATGGGTCAAGGGATGAAGACAATCAGGTCATGGGCTTTTGAGATGGCTGTGGAAGAAAAAAAGAGCACAGAGGACTCTTTTTTTTTTTTGGTCAGTAACAGAGATCAAACTCACAACCTTGCACCTGCCAGACAGGTGCTTAAACCACTGAGCCAAACTCCCAGCCCTAGCTTTCTGAGGCAGGATCGCGCTATGTAGCTCAGGCCAGGCCAGCCTTGCACTCGCATTGTAGCCCCAGCTGGCCTCGAACTCACAACGATCCTCCTACCTCAGCCTCCTGAATGCTGAAATTAAAGGCGTGCGCCACCATGCCCCGCTTGCCCTGCTTGTTTTCACTGGGCCCGACACTGGGTGGATCCAAGGGCTGTTAGCACTGGGAAAGGAGGCCCTAAAGGGAGGATTGTGACCAGCACCCAGGTTCTCTGGAGGCCCCGCCTCAGTCTCTGAAGGAGGCATGAAAAGGAGCTCAGTTCTTCCCTGAGCCAAGACGCCAGTCTGAAGGCTGCACATGGGCACACATGCCCTTTACTGCTGCTTCAGACTTTTGCTCACCAGGAGAGGAAATTGTGTAATTACTGCTACAGTGAGGATGCTGACAGGGTGTAATCAACAGGCCCCTCCGCCAGAGGGCTGGGGATGGCTAGCCTTGAGGGGAAGGGAGCAGGCTCTCCGGGAACTGGTTCTGTGGCAAACACCTCAGCTTCCTTCCCAAGAAGAGGCATGCCCCCTGCCCTCCATCCTATTGCCTTTGTTCCCATGTTCCTATCAAACTCTGCAGCAGCTGCTGTACCCTGCTCTCCAGCGACAAGGTTCCAACATTCTTCACGGGCCATTCTTGGTTGCTGCCTACTTTCCCCAGCTCTTTGCTTCTGGCTACTGCTTGTGCTCCTGCTGTCTTTTCTCAGGTCCACAGGCTCGCCTTCAAGTCTTTTTTAATTTGCTTGTCCTGTCTAAAATTCTCACCTCTGTACTAACTGCTGAGAGCATCTTTTTACTTTATTTATATGGAGACAGGGTCTCTATGCAATTCACACTTGCAGCAGACCATCCTGTCTCCCAAATGCTGGAATTACAAGTGTGTACCACCACACCTGTTTTTTTTTTTTTTTTTTTTTGTCTTTTTGAGACAGTCTCACTATACAGTTCAGGCTGGCCTTGAGCTCATTTTGTAGCCCAGGCTGATCTCAGACTTGCAGCAATCCTCCTGCCTCAGCCTCCCAAGTGCTGAGATTACAGGCGTGTGCCACTACACCCAGCTAGCTGAGCATTCTTTAGAATTCAGATTGAACCCTCTTTCAGGAAGACCCCCTGGATTTGGTCATGGTGATGCCAACACTTTCACATCCTGAATGTTTGTGATTTTCCTTCAACTAATGGTTGCCTGCTTTGAGGGAGCTAGGCTGAGAGCTCATCTGCCTTACACAGCACAGACTAAGTGACTGATGGGGGGCGGAGGGCAGAAGTCACAGCTCCTGTGTTCCACCAGGGACAGCCTGCTCCTGTGATCTGCACTTGGAGAGCACTTCATAAATGGGAACCTTCCAAGCTGCAAGAGCCCAGATGGCTCCTGACTTCAGGCCTGGCACTGAATAGACGATTGGTGCTCATCCCTGGTGTCCCTTTTTGGAGGTGGGGCCCCAGGCAGCAAGTAGAGGTAGAACAGGCTGGTCCTTTAGGATTTCTTTTCTTTTTTTTTTTTTTGCGGCACCGTGGATTGAATTCACAACCTCGCGCCTGCCAGGGCAGGCACTTAAGCCACTGAACCAAACTCCCGGCCCTGGTTTTTTTGAGGCAGGGTCGTACTATGTAGCTCAGGCCGGCCTTGTGCTCACGTTGTAGCCCGAGCCCGCCTCGAACTCACAACACTCCTCCTACCTCAGCCTCCCAAGTGCTGGGATTAAAGGTGTGCGCCACCACGCCCGGCTAGGATTTCTTGAATTTTCTTACTTTTTGAATGACATAAAAAAAATCAAGAGTGGGGGGGGCTGGAAGATGAACAGAAAGAGGGCAGCAGGTGGGGGCTGAGCAAAGGTGCAAAGGCCCCTTTCTATATATAGGGAGGAAGATGAGGTGAACACAGGCTGAGATGGTAGGAAGACGGGGTTCAGCTAATTTGTAAAATGTTAAAACTTACGATTCCTTTATTTTTTACTTTGATTTCCTGGGCAATAGCCTGGCTATAGGACAGAGGTATTTGGTATGTTCTTTTTGGTGAACCAGGCCCTCCAAGGATGGAAGCTGGCAGAACCTCTGGCTCTGCCTGAACCCTCCCCTTGGACGCTGGTGGGCTTCCAACCAGTTGGCATTCTGCTGCTTAAGGCCACTTTTGGGTGAGGGTTTGGCAAGGATGGAGTGTCCACGCCTATGATCCTTTAAGAACAATACGTTCCGGATAGCTGTGGGATGGGGAGAGGGTGGTGGTGGAGGATGGTGGTCTCTGGCTCTATCAGAGGGGGGTCTCATTGAGCCCTCTCCCTGGCTGCGGGACATCTAACTTCCAGCAGCTACACAGGTCAACAGGGAAGCTGAGCCACCCTCTAGCAAGTTGTGCCACTGTGATTAGAGCCCACAGGGAGCCAGGTCACCTCAGGAAAGCAGTGGCTCATCCTCTGCCTCAACCACCCAGACTCCTGGCTCAGCCAGTGGCATCAGCAGCACATCGTCCTCATCCTCTGGGGCCAAGACCGCTGTGTGGGGTCCAGGCGGGGTCCAGGTTGGTCCTGGGGGCCACAAGGTTGGCAGGAGGCGGCCTCGAAGGGCCTGCACCACTCCAGACAACAGTGATGGCTCTAAAGGCACTGAGGGCAGTGGCCCCTGGGCCTCAGGGACAGTAGGGAGGGCTGGAGTTGTGCTGGCAGATGGGAGGGGGGACTTGATGGGCAGAGGTGGGGCTTGCTCCCCATCCTGCCCACCTACTGCCCCACCCTCACAGGCTGAACCTGTGCTGCCATCTAGGCCTTCTGTGGGAGCAGAGGAAGGTGTGACTTGGGGCCTGGTCTCAGGGGCCCGAGCTGGAGGGTTGATTCGAGGAAGCAGACCCCAGCGACGGAGACGGCGAACCAGGCGACGCATTGAGCGGCCTCGCTGGCGGCGGCGGCCACCTGATGTACCCCCTGGAGTCATATCCTGGCGCAAGATCTGCAGCAGAGAACGTAGGTTGCCCAGCACAGAGTTCTGCAAGAAGAGGTGGAGGTCAGTCAGAGGGCTGGATGGGTAAGTGAAGGAGGCGCAGTGTGGGCCGCAGTGGGGCTGGTACGGGGAAGAGCAGGGGCTGGAAGGAATACTTACATCATTAGGGTTCTCTGTAGGAAAGTCTTCCACAGGTGGGATGGCACCCTGGGCAATGAGCTGCCCATAGGAAGGGGGTGCCTGCTGTTGTACAATCTCAGCCTCCATCCGGGAGAGGGGCGCAAAGATGCTGTGAGGAATGGGGGCTGCTCAGTCACTGGTACCCCCTGCCCCCTCCTCCCTCCCCTGGTCAGGGCAGCTTGTCCCACCCTGATAAGCCTCTCCCCACCACACCCAGCCCAGGAGAGTTGGAGCTATGCAATGGCGTTCCTGAAGGTCATCTGATGTCCCTTCCTTCCTTGGGATTGCTTTCAGGGTTCAGACTTGGTCTTTCCATGAGCTAATCAAGGTGGGTACCCGCATAGTCGCATGTAGTTGCACCAGCTGCATGGTCCCATCTTGCCCTTGGTCCCCACACTTCTACAGCCAGCCCCACTTCCACTGACCTGTACTCCTGGGTGCGAATGGCATAGAGCTTGCAGGTACAGCCCAGGGCGATGACCAGCAGCAGGCCACATACTAGGCTGCCAATGACTGCAGCTGTGATGACCTTGCGGGGCAGGGCATAGGAACATTCCCACTCATCGCTGCCGTCGGCACAGTCTGGCTGCCCGTCGCACACCCATGTCTCATATACACACTTCTCATCTTGGCATCGGAAGTTGCCAGGCTGGCAGTGCCGGCAGCGTCTCTCATCAGCTCCATCGGCACAGAATGTTTGGTAGTTGCAGCGGTCGGCAGGTAGGTAGCAGGCGGTGGCACCAGGGGTGCCGGCAACCCCGCAGGGGAAGTGTCCAGGTGGGCAGCTGGGGCAGTCCTCCTCATCTGTGCCATCGGCACAGTCCCACGAGCCATCACAGCGCTGTGCGTCACTGTAGCAGCGTTCCCCTAGGTTTTCACCAGCCCCCAGGCCAGAGCGCAAGCCACAGGGCCGATCCCAAGGCAGGCAGTATCCCCGCACATGGTAGGTAGCATTGAATCCCCGACCACCATTCTTAGCAGGTGTGTAGTAGGTCACGACAGCCTGGCCAGACAGTGTCTCCACAGTGACAGCCTTGCCATTGCTGAAGTGGGTTAGACTGCGTAGCAGCCGAGGTGTCTCAGGAGGCCCAGGGCCATCATACACGTGCACTGCATCCCCAGGGCCCAAATCCAGGGTAGTGAAGCGCACTGCCAGCCGCCGGCCATCGTGAGGGTCCAGCAGCCACAAGCAGGATTGGGGGTGGGAAACTGAGGCAAGGTGTGAAAATCCAGGGGAGGAGAAGACCCCATAGAAGTCCTCCAGGGTAAGATTGCAGGATAGGGTGGGGCCAGCTTCTGGTGTCAGGTTAGGGAATGGGTCTGAGCTGCAACCTGCTTCATCGGAGCCATCGCCACAGGCATCAACCCCATCACAGCGCTGAGTGGCAGGAATACAGCGGTGGTTTAGGCACTGGAACTCTTCCTGCAGGCACATCAGCCAATCTGCAGAGGCATCACAGAGAGAAATTCTGAGGCACCAGGGCCTTCAGGATCCTTTCCTTTTCCCCAGGACTTCCAATGTCTATTCTAATGGCCCCTCACACTCCTGTCCAGCCTACCTTGGCTGTAGGAGAGCAGGAAGCCCTGGCCCATGGGTGCTCTGGCCCCGGCATAGCTGTAGGTGATGGTGACATTGCCCCCTGGCAGCTGCAGAGGGCTGGCAGGTGCCTCGCACAGGGAGATCAATGGCTGAAGAGGAGAACGCAGGAGTAAACGCTCTGAGCCACAGGCCAGGTGCAGTTTCTGGAACCTACAGACATAGAGGAGAGCAGGACATGAGATATTCTAGACTGCCTCCTGCTTCTTCCACCTAGTGCCAAGAAGCACAAACAACTGCTTATCCATGACTCAAAGAGCCAAATGAAAACTCATAGAGTGAATGCTGGGTGTAGAGATATGTGTCTGTTAACCCCAGCACTCTGGAAGGCTTAGGCAGGATGACTGCAAGTTTGAGCTTAGTTGGGCAAATATTGATTTAGCAAGACCCTGTTCCCAAATAAAATAATTTAAAAAGGCTGGGGATATAGCTCAGTAGGAAGGCCCTAGGTTCAATACCTAGTACCCTCCCCCACCCATGGAAAACTCAGCCAAATGCAAACAATGGGGATGGTCCTAACAGAGGCCCATGGCACCATGAGATCACAAGATATGTCCTACAGCCCTCTGGAATGACTGACTTGTGTTCCAGGATTAAGTGAAGAACAGTTTTATTAAAACAATAAAAGTTTTATTACTTTCTGTTTGTTGCAGTAATGTCACCCAACTATGGTCCCAGAATACAACAAATACTAGATAGTTCAATAAACCAGAACTCACTAACCCTCAGTACCAGCTGAGCAAGACTGACACTCTCATGATATGCAGATAGATCCCTCTGTCCCAACAGCCTCTCTCCAGGTCGCGCTTTCCCTTTCTGGATAAATTCACAGCAAGTAAACTGCGTGAAGCAAATAGCCAAGTATTCATCAGGGACCCCGACCCGATGACCTAAGGTCAGTGGAGGCTGAGGAGACTTGGAATGTTTAACGCATATGGGGGCAGCTGGAGATGCAGCTCTGTGGCAGAGCACTTGCCTAGCATGTGTGAGGCCCTGGGTTCAATTCCAGAACTATGGAAAAAACCCACACCAACCAACCAAACAACCAAAACAAAACAAAACAAAACAAAACAAAAAACAAAACCCTGAAGCTAAGGAAGGTTCTAAAATATTTATGACTAATTGTGAATTTCAGGCATGGATGTACAACAGACTGAAGAATTCTTCAGAATAGTTTTATCTGAGGCCAAGACCATTTCTAGAGTGACCATGGTCAAACTAGATGGGCACCTCTGCCAGGTATGGTGGCACATACCTGTAATTCTACACTCATGAGGCTGAAGCAGGAGGATTTAATCGCCAGGCCAGCCTAGGGTACACAGTGAGACCTGTCTCTACTATCCCTCCCCACAAAAGAAAAAAAGCCTGATGTGATGCTGCACACCTGTAATCCTAGCACTATGGGAAGCTGAGGCAGGAGGACTGAAAATTTCAGGACACCCTGGGCAACTCTGCAAGACTCTCTTAAAATAAAAAATAAGCCCACACCTGGTAGCACATACCAGTAATCCTAGCACTTGGGAGATCAGTTCAAGGCCAGTCTGGGCTCTGGACTACATAGTGAGTTCAAGGCCAGCCTGAAATGCATAGCAAGACCTTGTCTCAAAAAAACAAAAACACCCCCCCCAAAAAAAAGAAAGCATAAAAAAAATTAAGAAGAGCTAGGAATTTAGCTTTAGTGTGAAAGCTGTGAGTTCAATCCCCAGTACTGAAAAAACAAACAAACAAAAATCAGTCCTCCTCAGTCCAGGTTCAATGTACCAAATCTGGCCCAGAACGAGTCCAGCTTTTAGGCAAACTAGGTCAAATAAAATTCTCTTTTCCTGTTGGCAAGGATGAAAAGGCTACAGAGCAGTTGACTCCTGAAGACATCCACAGTGGACAGAGAAGGGGCAGGGGAGAGGATCAGGCTTGTGCCTTGCTTCTCACCTGACAGTCACAGTTTGCTCCTTGCTGCCCAAGATGACCCAGGTACAGTTGGCAGGGAAGCTGCGGCTGTCCCGGCCCAGGGGCCTCTGTAAGGTCCCCTGCACTTCCAACAGCAGTGCTGGGGGGTTTGCACAAGCTGGAGAGAGGAAGGTGGGGACACTGGTAGAGAGCCCTTAACACTCCATCCCTCCCCAGGCCTGTGGCCTCCAACCTGTCCTCTTCGAGAGGGAGCAGGACACCCCTCTGCCCCAAGCCCATTACCTCTCTCTTCCTCTCCACATTCTCCATAGCTGTACCTTAACTATAACCAACATAAACAATGCTCAGGTCAACTTCATGCAAGTCCCCAGCAGGAAGAGCAGGAAATACCGTCTCTACTCTCCCGAAGACTATTATTCTAGCTAGAGAGACTGAGCAGGGATATTCTGTGGAAAAAATGAAAGGGTACCTAACAACTACCAGGTGAGGGCTTGCACTGTACCTTTGTTTCCCTATCTATAAAATCAAAGATAAATGGTCTTCACTCTAAAACCACAGTAGGTCAGTTCTCATCCCCAAGTCCCAAGAAGAGCCAAGGGGGCTCCCTCTGCTTACCAGGATTTGAGAAAATGGTCCGGTCTGGACGGGCCAGAGCGCCTCCTAAAGGGAGAGCGAGAAAGGGCAGGAGAGTAAATCTATGAAGTTTTCTTCACCTCAACTCCAGAAGGAGACTTCCGGGTAGCTTCGGGGTAGGTGCAGAGGCGCTGGGGGCTGCGATGTGTGACTTGGAAGTAAGGCCCGCTGGCGGGGCCTGTGGGGTTGCTAGGGTGATCCGGGGACGCCCGAGAGAGGACCGGGGCTGAACGGAGCAGCACCATGCAGGGGCTGGGGCGGGAGGGGGGTAGCAGCGCTGGCGGCGACGGCAGGGTCGGGGATCTCAGGCAGGCAGGGCGAGGCGACGGGTCGCAAAGCAGGGCACTGGCCGGGCCAGGCCCAGTGACAGCTCTGGGGGCTGAGCGCCGAGTGGGTCGTCCCGTCTCGGCTCTTACCAAGGTGGAGGAGTAGGAGGATGGCAACCAGCATCCCGAGGCGTCTGGAGACACAGGGCGAGTCCTCGAGCTCCGGTAGTCTCCCCAGCGGGAAGACAGCGGCGCCCCGGGGGTCCAGGCTCCCCGGTGCCGCCGCCCCGCGGGGGCTCATGGCCAAGGCTCTACCCGAGCTCCGCCGGCCAGGGCGGGGGGCGGGGAGGCGGCGGCCGCCCAGGGCTAGGGGCGGAGCCTCTCGTCAACTTCCGAGTTGTTTCCTCCGGCCGGCCGTCGCCCCGCGTCCTCTCCTGGGGGCGGGCTCCCGAGGTCCCGGACTCGGCTCCGGGCAGAGCCGGGGACCGGGGACCGGGGGCCGGGGGCCGGGGGCCGGGGGCCGGGGCGCGACCTCGTCTACAGCCGGGGGGAAGGCCGCGAGCGTCCTCGTCCAGGCCCGGTTGCCACTTGCCGGGGCTGGCGGCCACTTCCTCTTCAGGCCAAACTTTGCCGACTGTCAGCCTCCAGAGCTGGCCCGCGCGCCGCTCAGCTTGCCCAGCGCGTCCGGCCCTCGGGACGCGGCGGGGGAGCGGGCAGCGGAGAGGCGGGCAGCGCGTTTCCCCGGCCCGCGCCCGGGCGGTACCCAACCCTGCCCCGGAGTTGGAGCGGCCGGGCGGAGCGAGGGAGGAGGTGGGCCGGGCGCTTGGCCCCACCCCTGCCAATCAGTCCTAGACCCCGCCCACCTGCTCGCTTAAGCCCTTTCCGGCCCCGCCCCGCCCCGGCAGACAGTCCGGACCGGCATAGCCAGCTTCCACTTTACACCCCGCCTTGTAGTCCTTTGGACGTAACTTGGGTTTTGTTACTGGACACGTTTTTAATGCGTTTGTCAAAGGACATAAACTTACTTCGCAACTGTAGAGTTTTTCCTTTGGTCCCTTAAGTTCTCAGTAGTTGTTATCACAATGTCTGAGATCTGACCGTATTTTGCGTGGTGATCCTTTATTATAGCCATTACCACAGAGGATTATAATATTTGTTTATTCATAGTTCCCACCTCCACCCTGCTCACACCCTACTCTGCAACCTGAAACTTCCGGACGGCCTGGACTGTATCTTTTAAAAAATTTTTTTTGTCTTTTTTTTTTTGAGACTGTTTCACTCTGCAATTCAGGCTGGCCTTGAACTCACTTTGTAGCCCAGGCTGGCCTCCAACTCAGCGATCCTCCTGCCTCCGCCTCTTGAGGGCTGGGATTACACGCGTGCACCACTATGCCCAGTGAACTGTTTAGCTTTGTACCCGCAGACCTGCTTTGCTACTGGGACCCAGTCAGAACTCAGTAAGTGGTAAACACATGAATAAATGTGCTGCCCCTCATGCCTCCTGCGTGACCTTCAGAAAAGTACTTAGTCTCTGTGAGTCTTGGTTATAAAAAATTTAGAGTGGTTCCGCTCCCTCTTAAGGTTGTGAGCATCTAGGGAGATAATGAAAATTGAGCATTAACCACGCTGCTAGGTATAGGATGTGCTCCATATCTAGCAGCAACGATCATTTTCAGTCACAGGAGAGATTTTTAAATATATCTGGGCTTGGGGTTACCGATTTCCTGTGGCAAGAACAGGTAATATTAATAAATACTAACAACTAGATTGTAAACACTTTGAGCTTCTGCCTTTTGGGCATAAGAGGGGGCTGATGGAAAAAACACATTGTGTGCTTAAATTTTAAAAATATTACAGCAAAAGACACATTGCCATTAATCCACCTCAAAATACTCCCCCTCCCTTGGAACACACTTATCCCATTGCTCTTGCTGCTTTTTTTTTTGCGGCACCACGGATCAAACTCACAACCTCACACCTGCCAGACAGGTGCTTAAGCTGCTGAGCCAAACTCCAGGCCCTAGTTTTTTGAGGCAGGGTTGCACTATGTAGCTCAAGCCGGCCTCAAACTCAACGCTCCACCTACCTCAGCCTCCCAAGTGCTGGAATTAAAGGCGTGCCCCACCACACCTGGCTTTTGCAGCTGTCTGAAGTAGTTCTTTTGTTATTTTTTGAGACAGGGTCTCACAATATACCCCAGACTGGCCTTGAACTCATGGCAATCCTCCTGCTGCAGCCTCCCCAGTGCTGAGATAACTAGCTAGTGCTACCAGACCTGGCCTGAAGCAGTTCTTGAAGTGCTGTTTGGGAGATGTGATCAAAACAGTGAATGCTGCTGCCTAGTGCCATTCAAAGGAAGGGCAGGCTATAAAAACATTACAATCCCAGTAATTGGGAGGCTGAGGCAGGAGAATGGCTGAGAGTTTGAGGTCAGCCTGGGGTAGATAGTGTATTCAAGGCCAGCCCGAACAATAGAGCAAGACCTTGTCTTAAAAAACCTGAAAAAAAAAATTACAGTGAACCCTCCACCTTATTCACTGGATCTGGCACTGTAATACTTTTGACTCTTCACCAAAGTCAAAATGACAATGAAAGGTATCTGTTTTGAATTGATTCAGCACAACGAGGCAGCCGTGCCCGCCTGGCCTACATAGCATAGATTCTATGTCAATAAACAAACTTTAAAAAAATGAAGCAGAAGGAAAAATAAAATAAATACACAAAATAATGAAGAAATTAGAGAAATTGGATGTTTCTGTATTGTAAGTTTCAGTTGAATTACCTCATTGAGGTTAAGTGCATAAGTCCTGGGCACCAGGTACCTAAAGGACCTGTGGAAATGCTCTTGGAGGTCTTTAAGGAATTGTGAAAAATAGTGGAAGTAACAGATAATGGAAGTAATGGATAACTGAAGAGATATTTCATTTTGAGATGATGTCTAATAACTTTTTGTTTTTGGTGGTGCTTTTATAGACTATTCACTATACTAGGTACTGTTCAAAGCACTTTGGATATATTATCTCATTTAATGCTCACCACACCTCTGTGAAGTAGGAGTTATGTTTGTCCTCATTTTATAATTGAGGAAACTGAGTCACAGACAAGCTGGATAACTTGTTCATGGTTAAACTATTACCATATGCAAGAGCTAAGACTTGAGTCACACTGTTTGGATCAGAGTCCTTGCTGTTAAACCTGGTAGATTCTAGTATCTTCAGAGCAACACCAAACTAAATTCTTAAAGCAGACTATAAAACAGATGGTTTATGAACATGCAGAGTGGTGAGAGATAGTGTGCCAGTCATTCATATGCTTTTAGATTCTTCAACTTCTTTCTGAAAACTCCATTTCCCAGGTTCCTTTGCAGTGTGATTTGGTCTCTGTTCAGCTATCAGGATGCACTCCTGGGAGATTCTTGCTATTCTGTGAGCTACCTCAGTACCTCCTTTCTGGCTTTATTTATTTTTAGCAGCTTCATCATATTTATGACTATTTCTCTGTTAAATCTTTTTTTTTTTTTTTAATACTGGGGATCGAACTCACAACCTCGCACCTGCCAGGCAGGCGCTTAGGTCACTGAGCTAAATCCCCAGCTTTTTGTTTGTTTTTGAGACAGGGTCTCATTATACATTTCAGGCTGGCCTTGAACTCACTATATAGCAAAGGCTGGCCTCCTACGCACAGCAGTCCTCCTGCCTCAGCCTCCAGAGACCTGAGATTATAGGCGTACACCACAACTGACCAATTTCTTCTTTTGAACTATCTGAAATGTGCTGTTTTTCTGACTAGATCCTGACACATAGAGGTGGTCATCACCAGTATCTGCAATAGTTTGAGAACTAGCCACATTATTTTAAGATCATTCTCTTTTTTGGGACATTACATAGGCAGTACCATAAATTTAGACCATCTGGACTCAAGTTAATAGGGAATATGGGCTGAATGATAGCACAACTCCAGCTGAAGAAACATGTATTCATCATAAATACATCAAAACGGGTATCAGTCTGGAGAGCCCCAGTGAGCATAGAAACAGTTACCTAAATGAAGCTATAGAAGTGGAGTTAATCATGCCAGGCATGGTGGTACACACCTGTAATTCCAGCACACTGAAGGCTGAGGCAGGAAGATCACTGGGAGTTTGAGTCCAGCCTGGGCTACATAGTGAACACAAGGCCAGCCTGAATTATAGCGAGACCCTGTCTCAAAAAAAAAAAAATTAAAATTAAAAAATAAATAAAAAAGGAGCTAATCAGATTTTAAGATGATGTGAATTAGAATTGAAAGATAAAATACCAAATGAGGACTGAAGATTTTGACAACCTAAAACGATGAATCTGAAGTGTCTACAATGATAGAAGATATAAAAATGCACAATCTAATGTTAGTTTTGAAACATCAGTGTGTGAAAAGGAGAGCTAGCTTAACTTGTTTGAATAAAGAGGAACTGGAGACTTCAGCTGGTTTCACATCCAGTGCATTTACCCTAACCCCTGCCCTCAGAAAACATACTCCATTCTTTCTGCACCATCCCTCTACTTACACAAAGTCAGCCTTGTGCCTTGTAGGAGACCCCAGAAGAGCAAAGATATTAGCAGGGCATGGTGGCAAATGCCTGTAACCCTAGCTACTTGGGAGACTGAAGCAGGAGGATCTCAAGTGCAAGTCCAACCTGGGCACCTTAGCAAGTTTCTCTCTCAAAATTAAACAAATGGGCAACCCACTCGTGATCTCTTCTGACTCTCTTAGGCAAAAGCTTTCTATCCCCCAGTAAATATAGCTTTCTTTCACCCCATAGATATTTTCTGCTCTTAACTTCATAAATAAATAAATAAATAAAAATTTAAAAAATTAAAAAGGATCTGAAATGTACTCAGCATTCCCCGGGTTCAATCCCTAGTACTGGGGGAGGGGAGATAGATATTCGGAGGTTAAGGCTTATTACAGTCTATCATGAAGCCTGCCTGATATAGTGCACCCCCACAGATTCATGACCCTTATATATGGTCGCTTGTTTCACCTTCCCAAGGCAAACAAAAGTCTCCTTCCATTGTCCTATCAGCTTGAAGTCCAGAATCTTGTCATCTAAAACAGACCAAGACACAGAGCAGGCTTCTCTGAATTAGTTCCTTAAGTACAGCTCCTTGAGTACAGTTCCTATTGATCCAAAGACCTGTGTACTAAAAAGAACAATTCTATATCCTGCTCCCACTGTCACCAACTTGGAATGGTGGCACACGGGGCAAGTGTGTGACAACATCTATAGATAGTCCTCTATTTAAGAGGCAGAAGTGAGTTTACAAAGTCCTCACTAACCTATACAAAGTTTAAAATCAGTACAAGAAGGAAGGGAAAAGGAAAAAGACATAAATTTGTATATAGGTATACATAAGATAGCTAAAATGACTATACTACTAAATGTATTAGTTGTTGAAAAAGAACAGTTAATACTCGTATGATTAGATCAATTTTACATGTCTGTATATGTTAATAAAAACAACACTTTTGAAGGTAACGATATGCAGTATTGCAACCACTGTCAAATTCCTATCATCTTGTTTTGTAAACCTATAATGTTACTGTACTGGATTTGTTGTTGTCGTTTGCTGGTCTCTTGCTTTTTGCCTTTGTTTTCTGTGTCTTTTTTCTCTTAAATAAAATAAAATTAGATAAATAAAATCAGCACAAGCAGGGCACAGTGGCACATGCCTACCATTCCAGGACTTGGGAGGCTGAGGCAAGAAGATTGCAAGTTCAAGGCCAGCTGTGTGCTACATAGCAGATTTAAGGCCAGCCTGGACTCATAGATCCTGTCTCAAAAAAACAAAGAAAACAAACAAAAATATTAGCATGGTAACAAGCTGTTCATTCACTGACTAGAACTCAGAGCCTGATCATAATTTCCAATAACTCTTGGCTCCCACGCTGGGCTCTTTGTTCTCTGTCCTCTGGGTCAACCTTTCTTTTTCCATAAAGGCCCATGTTTGCAGCTGTGTAATTTTCTCAGCCTGCTTTTTGCTGTAGAAGATTGGAGACCCAGAGGCCTCCTCTCAGTCTGTATTGTCTGTGCTCCTCTCGATCCAAGCTGAGAGAGTTTCCATCGATGTAACTGTCTTAACACGTTTGTGGATCTCAGTGGTCATGGTGGGGCTTGCTCCATAAGTATAAATCTCTTCATGATAAATTCTGTAGTTCGGGCGTCCTCTGAGATTACTGAGGGACGACACTGCTCAGCTTTTCCTTTCTTTTCTTGTCTTGAACTCACGATGTAGCCCAGGCTGGCCTGAATCTCTCAGTGATCCTCCTGCCTCAGCCTCCTGCATGTTGGGATTACAGGTGTGTACCACCATGCCAGGTTCTGTTCAGTGTCTTAAAATCTGCAGTTTGGACTGCGAGTGTAGCTCAGTGGCACAGCACCTACCTTGCTGTTAAGTGCAAGGACCTGAGTTCAATTCCTGGTACCAAAAAAGAAAAAAAAAACTTCATTGTTTAACCTTTAACCAAATGGCTTCCAGAGCATTACCTTAGATTCTTCTGAGAAATTTTTATTTGTGAGAGAGATGAGGTCTTGCTATGTAGTCCAGGCTAGGCTTGAATTTATGATTCTCCTGTCTCAGTTTCCCAAGAGCTGGAATTACAAGTGTATGCCACCACGCCTGGATGCTTTTGAGATTGTGTGTGTGTGTGTGTGTGTGTGTGATTAAGGGTTGAACCTAGGGCCTTTGCACTGAGCTACATTCCAGCTATATTTAACTGTAATTTTTTTGTTTTGAGACAGGGTCTCATGAAGTTGTTAAACTGCCCAGGCTGGCTTGAATTTAGCTGCCTCTTGCTTTGGCTTTCCAGAGTGCATGGTTAGCAGACATGCTCCACCATGCCCAGCTCCTCCTAAAATCTTAACAGTGGATGTTGTAGTCAATTTTGGCCTGTATTTTATTTTATTTTATTTTATTTTTTTGTTTTGAGACAGCGTCTCACTATGTAGTTCAGGTTGGCCTCAAACTCCTGGTGATCCTCCTGCCTCTGCCTCTGAAGTGATGGGATCACAAGCATGCGCCACCACACCCAGCCTGGCCTCACTCTTATATAATATTTTCCTGAGCGTACCCTGGATTTGATGTCTGCATAGAAGTCATTTTTAATCTTAGCATAATTTGCTGTCTGGAAATGCTGATTTAAAATCTGGCTCCATTTGTGTTTGTTTTTGTCTAGAGAGGGTCTTGCTAAATGACCCAGGCTGGCCTTGAATTTATATTCCTCCCACCTGAACCTCCTGAGTATCTGGGCTTCTAAGCATGTGCCACTGCATTCAGCTTCCGGCTCCTTTTAAAATAGTATTTCCCCACAGATCATCTCTTCTCACACTTTACTATAAGCAGCGAAAGCAGGTGTCACCTTTAACACTCTGCCTGAAAATTTCCTTAGATTTCTCATTCATTAGCCAGATTTTCTGCTTTCCATATTGCTAAAGTTTAACTGCTGATGCTCAGCTCACTACATAACGAGACTCCTCTTTCTCCCAGTTTCATTTATTTATTTATTTTTTTGCGGCACCGGAGATTGAACTCATAACCTCACGCCTGCCAGGACAGGCGCTTAAGGCACTGAGCCAAACTCCCAGCCCTGGTTTTTTGAGGCAGGGTCGCACTATGTAGCTCAGGCCGACCTTGCACTCGCGTTGTAGCCCAAGCCGGCCTCGAACCCACAACGCTCCTCCTACATCAGCCTCCCGAGTGCTGTTTCTCCCAGTTTCAAAAACACCTCATTTCCCTTTAAATCTTTATTGGCTGCCTTTTTTTTTTTTGGTACCGGGAATTGAACTGACAATTTCATGCTTGCCAGGCAGGCACTGTGCCGCTGAACTATATGCCTGGCCTTGGCTGCCTCTTGAAAGGTTCTTATGAGGCTCAGGGCTCAGTGTAGCCCTCACGGCTTGCCTAGTAGGTGCACAAGGCCCTAGGTTTAATCTCCAGCACCATAAAAAATAGAGGCGATTATGGTTCTACTTATAGATACTTTGAGGCATTTTAAAGTCTTCCCAGTGTCTTCCCAGTGTTTGCCTTTTGTCTGATTTCAAAGTCACTTTTTTTTTTTTTTTTTTTTTTTTTTGAGACAAGGTCTCACTGTGCAGTTCAGCTATGTAGTTCAGGCTGGCCTCAAACTTGCAGTGTTCCTCCTGCCTCAGCCTCCCAAGTGCTGGAATTACAGGCATCAGCCACCATTCCTGTCACTAAAATCACTTTTATATTCTAGATATTTATCACAGTAACATTCTGCTTTTTAAGTATCTATTACTGGTTGATCCACTCCCCAGAATTTTAGAAAATGAACATTTAACATTTAAGCACGGCAAGCCGGGCATAGTGGCGCATGCCTTTAATTCCAGCACTCAGGAGGCTGAGGTGGGAGGAGCATTGTGAGTTCGAGGCCGGCTTGGGCTACAATGCGAGCGCAACGCAGGCCTGAGCTACACAGTGCGACCCTGCCTCAAAAAAACCAGGACTGGGAGTTTGGCTCAGTGGCTTATGCGCCTGTCAGGCAGGTGCGAGGTTGTGGGTTCAATCCCCGGTGCCGCAAAAAAAAAAACAAAAAAACATTTAAGCACGGCAGAAGGATGTGATGTCCAGTGCCACAGCAGCCATTACACATGCACAGCAGTGAATTTACAAGCATGAAAATAAAAGGTAATGTGCCAAGGATGATGGCATGGGACTATGGGAAGTAGCTTGGTTCTTGATGATACCTGGACCCACCTAGTACCAGGCTTCTGGTTCAGCGAGACAATACATATCGCCATGATTTAACTACAGATTTAAACTCAGGTTCACTTATTTGTAGCAGAATACATTCCTATTTGATATAAACTATTAAAGTTAATAGAACACATGCACCTGTTTAAAAAAAAAAAGAAAGTTATATTGTCACATTTTTTGGACCAATCTGAAAATTTCTTCAGAAAAGATGAAGGGGCCAGTGAAATGTTTAGGAGATGGAGTTTTTAATGACTGGGAAAGCGTCTATGCAGTAAGGTATTTTCATAGACAAGGCTTGGCGTTAAGGAAGGGAAGGGTAGAAGAACATGTGTAGCACAAGGCAAATGAACTGGGGGTGAGTCCAAAAGATGAGGGCCACCATCTTACTTGGACTTTTAAAGACAGAATTTTAAATCAAAACTAGAAAGACATACTTCCTTCAATAGTTTTTACATTTGGATCTGGTTTTTTGGCACCAGGGATTGAACTCACAGCCGCATGCCTGCCAGACAGGTGCTTAAGCCACTGAGCCAAACTCCCAGCCCTGGTTTTTTGAGGCAGGGTCGCACTATGTAGCTCAAGCTGGCCTTGCGTTTGTGTTGTAGCCCAACCCAGCCTCGAACTCACAAGGCTCCACCTACCTCAGCCTCCCGAGTGCTGGGATCAAAGGTGTGCGCCACCACACCCGGCTTGGATCTGTTTTAATCTATGAAAATTTTCAAAATCCTTACTGAAATGTGCATACACACACACACACATACACGCATACACACACACAAACTGAACATTCAGCAGAGTGTGGTAGCACATGCCAGTAATGCCATCACTTGGAAGGCTGAGGCAGGAGGATTGCTGCAAGTTCTAGATCAGCTTGGACTGCATAGCTAGTTCAAGGCCAATCTGAACTACATGGCAAGATGCTATCTCAAAAAAAGAAAGAAAGAGAAAGAGAGAAAGCGAAAAGGAAGGAAGGAAGGAAGGAAGGAAGGAAGGAAGGAAGGAAGGAAGGAAGGAAGGAAGGAAGGAAAACTAAGAACCAGAGCCTTTGTAGTGGCTGACACTTGCAGTTTACAGAGGACGGGTGGCAGAAGGGATGGTGAGAAAGGGTAGAAGAGGAAAGCAGCTCACACCATAGTGACCAGGAAGCAGAGAAAGAGGAAAGGAGCCAGGGATAAGAATACACCCTTCCAAGTCACACACCCACTGATCTGCCCTTTCTGACCAGGCCCCACCTCTGAACATGAGACTTTTGGGGGGACATTTTAGATCTAAACCATAAAAATTACCTTCTATTATTGGTTGTACTTTTTAGGGGGGGAAGGTACAGGAGATTAAACCCAGGGATACCCTACTAGCAAGTTACATCTTCAGCCCTTTTTATTTTTATTATTTATTTTAAGACAGGGTGTTGTTAAGTTGCTCAGATTGGCCTCTCACTTGAGATCCTCCTGCTTCAACCTCCTGACGAGCTGGAATTACAGGCATGACTCACTATACCTGGCTATGAGTTGCGTTTTAAAGATGAGGAAGCTGAAGCTCTGGGAGGATAAATTATACACTGAAGGTCGCCCAAGTAGTAAGTAGTAAAGACTAGACTGAAATCCAGATTGTGTGATTCTATTGTCTTTGCCCTTATTAATATATGATACTCCTTGCCTGTCCTGGAATTCATGCTTTAAGAGATTAGTAAAATGAAACAATCCAGAGGAAAGTGACAGGAATGTTGAGGAGTTTTTAAGCTATGTCATATGATGAGGTGTTTCTGGAACTAGAAGGGATTTTCTGTTTTGTTTTGTTTTGGCACTAGAGATTGAATTCACAACCTTGCGCCTGCCAGGCAGGCGCTTACACTACTGAGCTAAATCCCTGGCCCTAGAAGGGATTTTCTTGTTTTGTTTTTTTGGTACTGGGAATCAAACTCAGGACCTTACACTTGCCAAGCAGGTGCTTATGTAGCTGAGCTATATCCTCAGCCCTTAGAAAGGATTTTCAATTTAAAAAATTTATTTTTAAGTTGTTTCAGTTATTTTGAGGCAGGGTCTTACTATACAATCCAGGCTGGCCTCGAATTTGCAACAATCCTCCTGCCTCAGTCTCCCAAGTTCTAGGACTACAGGCATACGCTACCACTCCTGGCCAAAATGTAACTTTAGTGATAGAACACATGAAAATTATCTCAGCACTATGGGAGGCTGAGGTAGCAGGAACTAACTCAGCCTGGGCAATTTAGCAACTTAGGGAGATCCTACCTCATGATAAGAAACAAAAAACGGGCTAGGGATGTGGTTTAGTATGAAGGCCTTGGGTTCAATTCTCAGTATTGCAAAAAGAAAAAGAAGTTAAGAAAAAAAATTAGGAAGAAGGAGAACAAGGAGAGGAAGAGGAGGAAGAGGAAAAAAACTAGATTCAAATATTTGGCAAGTTGTAGCGTGAAGCGAGAATGCGTTTATTTGGTATAATTTGAAGAAACTGAAACTGAAATTGACAGAACAAATGAAGATGCTCAGCTGACACCTGCTGAGGACCTCAGCTGACAGGAAGGGACAGCTGCCTGGCCTCAGGGCCCCTAGTCCACTCTGTGACTCTTGCAGGTCAGGATGGGGACAATTCCCAGAGGACAAAGGCTGGGGGAGCTTCCTGAAGCGAGTTGTGTTAGGTGTTGAAACAAAGCCAGTGA
This sequence comes from Dasyprocta punctata, assembly GCA_004363535.1. Taxonomy (NCBI): domain Eukaryota; kingdom Metazoa; phylum Chordata; class Mammalia; order Rodentia; family Dasyproctidae; genus Dasyprocta; species Dasyprocta punctata. Next base: position 36,324 of record RJWM01013496.1, read on the forward strand.
AGGTGGAGGCTAGGAAAAGTCCCTGAGGTCAGGAAGGCCTTTCCTGAAGGAAGCAGTTTCAGTAAACACCGAGTTTGTATTGCAGTTGTAGAGAATGAATGAAAGAGTTTGCCCAATGGCATGTGTCTGTAATCCCAGTTACTCTGGAGGCCGAGGCAGGAGAATTGTGAGTTTGAGTTCAGCTTGGGCAACTGGGTAAAACCCTGCCTTGAAATGAAATTAAAAAGAGAAAAGGGCTAGGAGTGTATTTAAGTAGCAGAGTGCTTGCCTAGCACACACACAAGGACTTGGGGTCAATTCCTAGTAACTTAAAAAAAAATATAATAATAATGGTGAAGGAATGTAGACAGCTTTAAAATTTTTGGCTTGTGAAGATAGGAAAAAATAGTGGAAATTATGCAGTACCCATATGCAGCATCCAGGAGAGAGCTTTTCAAGATGGGGAAATCTCTATGTCTGAAGAAGAATGGGGTTGAAGACCCTACCATATGGTCATGGGAGGTAGCTTGTGCTTCAGCAATGAACGGGATGCATTTTAATCTGTTATATCACAAAATTAAGAAATACTAAAGTAGTTTTAAAAAATTCTTGGTATATTTAAAATATTTACATTTAGCAAATGAAAAATTTTAGCACAAACTGCAATACAAGATACCTATAGTTTTTTCATTTGTTTGTTTTTTGTTTTTCTGAAGTTACGGATGTAGAAACTTCAGACCTTTATGGACCTGAGCCTGGATGGAGCTAGGCACAAGCTTCTAATCTCAGGACCCCGGGGCAGGAGGATTGTTGTGAGTTTGATGCCAGCCTGGACTATACAGCGAGATTCTGTCTCAAAAAAACCAAAACCAAAATAAAGCCAGGTGTGGTGGCGCACCCCTGTAATCCCAGCACTTGGGAGGCTGAGGCAGGAGGATCATTGTGAATTCGAGACCAGCCTGGGCTACAAAGTGAGTTCAAGCCCAGCCTGCACTGCATAGTGAGACGGGGGTCTCAAAAAATAGGGCCAGGGATTTAGCTCAGTGTCATAAGCGCCTGCCTGGCAGGCGCGAGGTTGTGAGTTTGATCCCCGGTACCAAAAATCAAATCAAATCAAATCAAATCAAATCATAAATAAAAAGGGGGAGGGAGGGTGGGCGGGTAGGAAACAGACAAGGGAGAAATCTGGATCAAGGGATTCTCTTGGCCCCTGGGTGGGGATGAGGACAGGAGGACGGTGCAGGTTATAGGCCTCCATGGCACGAGTGTGTTCTCTAAAGGCCTCAGGGAGGCGGCACAGAAGTGTCCCTTTCTTGGATAAGGTGGACAAAAAGCTCCCCTCACCCGGAGGGTCCTCTGTGATAGCGTTCTGCAAACTCTCACCTGGCCTCGACCCTGCGGCCCCTTACACTGGCATCCTAGAGCGATCAGCGTCGGAGGCAGCCACAGGGAGGCAGTGTGACACCCAGGAGGCCAAGGACAGACCCGAGAGCAGCGTCTCCCTCCCCAGTCCCTCCAACCTGCGCCTTCCCGGAGGTGGTGGTGAGCGCCGCGCTCCCTGCAGCCCCCGCAGACGGACAGCGGACGGAAACTCTGACCTCCCGCTCGCCAGCTGCAAGGCTAAGAACGGCCCGTCTGTGTGTCTCGCCGGAGTCCCGCCCCTTTAAGTACAGGTGTCAGCCAGGAAGCACGGAAGGGGAAAGGGGGAAGGGAGCTTCGGGTGCTGTCGGCGCCCGGCCGGACCGGCTCTGCCCGGTCCCGACGCCCAGCACGAGGGGGCGCCACCGTCCTGCGCGCTCTGCCAGGCAGGTCTCGGCTGTTCGGGGTGCCTACTTCCCTCTGCTGGGGGGCCGACCGGCGGGGTGTCTGGGGGCCTCTGCAACCCAGGCGGCAAGAGTGGAGGAGAGGGCTGGGGACACGTGTCATAGAGCTCTGAGGGGTGTAGGTAGGAGACCTCCCTGCGGGGCCCACCAGGCCAGATCACCGTGGGGCTGGGGGACAACCTGAAGTTTTGGTGTTTCCAGAAAAAGCTGGGTCAGTGCAACCTATCACTGAGCCCTCCCAGATTAGGGATAGGTTGGGGTTGGGGGTCCCTGCCGGGTTCTGGGAGTATGAGCCTCTTTACTGCAGTATAGTTTTTCTTTCTTTGTAAAGATACTTGTAAGAGCCAGGAGTGGCAACCCACGCTCATGGGAGGCTAGCACTCTGGAGGCTGAGGCAGGAGGATCACAGCAAGTTCGAGGCCAGCCTAGGCTACCTAGTGAGTTCAAGGCCAGCCTGAACTACACAGCAACACCTTATCACAAAAAATGAAACCAAACCAAAACAACAACAGAAACTTTTAAAGACTGAGGTAAAATTTACAGTGATGTTCACAAAGTCCATGAAGTTTAAATGTATATTCTAGTGATTATTTAGCTTATGTATTCCCTGCTTATGTGTACACAGTTCTTCTGTACATGTGTATACAATACTTGCACAATCACAACTTCCACTGTATATGTGTGTATTATCACAACTTCCACTGCACGTTCAGTGCAGCAAACTTCCTGCGGGCCTTCTGCGTGCCTAGCACCATCTCACCCTTTTGTAAGAGAAGAAAGGACAAAGTACGTCTGTCTGTGGCTGTGGTGGGGATTATGAGTTCTAGGAATTTCTTGAGAGAACTGTGCCATCAGAGGCTGGTGAAGGCGGGCAGCAGCTATGTGATCCATTTCCAGTGGCCATCATTTGGGGGATCTGCAGTGGGAAGAATTGTCCCTCGTGTCTGAATATACCATACTAACTGAAAGGCCCCAGAGTTCACGGGTTCCAGGCTGTATGGCCAGGACAGCCACGCCCCTAGCAGAGTCAGGCACTGAGCATGGGGGCACTACACTTGTTTGCTGGCTGTTTTACGCGTCCCTGGCAGCGAGGTGAAGATGCTGCTGGCCATAGAACAAATGCAGGCAAGTGAGTCTGTGTTCCACTAGGCCTTTGGAGCACAGGTCTTTCCTCCTCTTGCTGGGTAGCCTGGCCTTGCCCCACCCAGGGCCTTCCTGCCCCAGGTCTGGGAAGTAGCAGGAAGTGGGAAATCAAGTGATCAAGCCGGATGTGACCCACAGTGAGGCAGCTCCCAGATGTGGTCCAGTCCCTGAGTCAGTGAACCACTGCAGGCACTCGAAGGAAGTCCTTCCGCCTATTTATTGCAGGGTCCTCTGCTCCGCTGTTCTTCCTACCCCGATGCCTACCCAGGTCCCTGTCCCTTTGGGGATAGGGAACTTGTCATACCCTCCCCCTCCAAGCCATGGAGAACATGGATGGCTGAGGAATAAGGGATTTTGCAGGGAGCTGGCCTCACATGCAGGTGAAGGAAGCTGCTCTCTGAGGAAGGAAGGACAATCTTGGCCTGAGGTGTCCTGTGATGCTACTGTGGAAACTGTGGGTCTAGGACTGGTGGCTGGGGGAATGGGGAGGGGGACGGGGAGGGGCCCCAGGCCTGGCTGGGGAAGGCTGGCCTGGAAGGAGCTGAGCCAACGGCGCTAGGCCAGGGTGGAAAGTATGTGTGTGATCTCATTTGGAAGGTGGCTTCAGGCCAGTCAGGGCTGCCTTCCTTCCAGGCCTTGGCTGCTCAGCCCCTTGCAGGCTGCCTGTGGGTCTCCCTGCTCTAAGAATGTCTGAGGAAGAAGGCAGAACGCCCAGGAGTGGGCCTAGGTATGCAGAATTAATCTCCTAAGGGAGGTGAATTCAGCTTTGGGGGTGGGTAGGAAGGAGGTACTGGGGCTCCTGGGTAGTAGAGTAGCGTTTATCTGGGATTTCTTGGGGGTCTTAGAGAATGGTCACCACCCTGAAGGCCTCTACCTCCTCCAGGCCCAGGAGTCCAGCTGTTCACTGCCCCTACCCTTTCCCTGTCCCTGGCATGGTCTCTCACAGCCCCTCAGGCTTGAGTCTCAGTGCCCCCTTCTTTCTCTCAGTGCCTGCTCCAGCCCCTAAAAAGGATGGGGGTGGCGCAGCAGCTTCTTAAGGAAGAATCCTGTCCCCACACAGATGCTGCCAATGGTGCAATGAGCAAGTTCACAGATGCTGACAGATGTGGGACACAATACCACAAAACTCCCAGCTACACAGGGTCCACACTGGAGGAGACAACCAAGACACACCGCCAGAATCTGCTTGTGTAGACAAAAAGAAAAAAGTCAGACCTGGGCTTTAAATTTGGACTTACAACTAAGATATATCATATACAGGTAAAGATTCCCTAGGATGAATGTGATCATTATGTAGCTCTAAATTTTACCAGTAAACTTAATTATAATAAAAAAAAATTGGACTTATTCTTTGAGCTTGAGTAAATCATATATCTTTCTGGGCCTCAGTTTCCTGATCTGTAAAATAGGGGGCATTTTAGTTCTTACGTTATTGCATGTTGTGGGGACCTCGGCAGATGCTAGCTTCCCCTTTGCTGGAACAGAAAGGCGTGTACAGAGGGAAAAAACTGTGAAGCCCGTCAGATTGTGGACAGAGTAGCCTGAGGTGGACAGTGAGGCATAGCAGGTCCAGCCAAATTTCGCCGGTGCCCAGGCCTCTCTCTTCCAGAGGGCGCGGTTCCTCTTGGATTTCCCGGCCCCAACCCGCTGACCCAGCGCCTGGCCGGCAGCCCTGGAGGCATGGGCCCAGCTGGTGGCAGGAGTCCTGGACCGGGAGGCAGTAACAAAGAAACCCATGGCCCCCTTCCAATGTGTGGGGTACAGTGGGCAGAATACTGCCCCTTCCTGGCCCTGGCCCCCAAGCCAGCACCTCCTTAGACCTGGGTCCCTGGGTTCTGTCCAAACCTCCTTGCAGATTCCCCTTGGTTCCCTGCTGGCTGCTCCAACTCACATGTGCTGCTTTCGAATAAAGGAACTTGGAACCATAGAAACTGGGTCAGGCCAGCAAAAGCAGAGTTTGCAGGCCCTCAGGAGCCAGAGGGTCCTTTAGCGTGCCACACCCTGGTGTGGCCAGGGGTTCACTGCAGTGGCGCCTTGTGATCACCAGGGCACCTCCCAGGATCACGGGGCGCCTTGGTGGGGTGGATCAGACAGGCCCAAATATGTCAGAAGCACAGGACCCCGCGCCTCCACCTTGAAAAAGAATGGGGGCAGGGGCTGGGGATCTAACTGAGGCCCGGACAAGCCAGGCAAGCGCTCTGGCCCTGAGCTTCATCCGCAGCCCTCCACCCCACAGTGCTGTTTCTGAAGCCCATCTTCCACCTCTTTCCCTTTTGTCTCTGGTCTTCATTCCCTTCTCTCCCCCTTGGCTTCAGAGAGCATCTTGTGATTCCAGAATCACGGCCAAACAATTTCCTCGTGATGGGGAAACCGCACTCCAGCCACGGGAGCCCGAGGCTCCCCCTCTTCCCTCTGGCAGGCCCCCCTTTCCAGCTCCTCCACTGGCTCCAGCTGTGTTTTGCAGAACTCCCAGTGGATAACATCTGTAATTGCCTCCAGATGTGGGCCACAAAAACACAAAGGGACATGAGCTCATCTTTGAGTTTCTCGCCACACGCGTCCTCCCTCCCGCCCCCCCCCCCCCCCCCCCCCCCCCCCCCCCCCCCCCCCCCCCCGAGCTCCCTATGCCACCTTTTCAAGGTCCCTGCCCCTCTGGTGAGGATGGTGAGGAGGTAGAGACACACCAGTCCTACCAAACAGCTGTTGGCAGGGGAGGTGCAGGAGGCCAGGCCTGGGGTCAGGGTTCCTGGCTGGCAGGAAGGGGGGGATACCCCTCTGCCAAAGCAATCACACCAGCAGCCCTGAATAGCAGCTGGGTGGATGACCGGCATAGGTGGGGCCAGGACTCCACGAGGCAGGCTGTGGAAGGACCTGGGCTGGAGCCCGGGTGGGCTGGGCTGAGGCAGGAAGGCAAGGGGGGTGAAGAAAGGGGCTGCTCTCCTCCAGCTGAGCTGACTCAGCAACCAAGCCCATTCCACCCTTGGGCTGCTTTTTGGAGGAAGGGTGGGTCAGTAGCCTGGGAACCCTGTCTAGGGCAGCAGCTCCCAAGGAAAGAGGAAACAAAGCTTTGTTATTCTGCCCTTCTAACCTGGCCACCCCGCTTCTCCTGGGGAGCTGAGGGGAGACGCTGTTTGCCATGGGCAGGGCCCTTCTATAGGGCAGTGTCTTTCTCTGTGGAGTCTTCCTGCTCCAGTAGTGGAGCCCCTGGCCCAGAAGAGCCTTCTTAGGTCCCGAGGCTGCCTTGAGCCGAAGATAGGCCTCAACCTTGGCAGAGAAATGTCAGGGAACTCAGGGCCTGTGGCCAGATCACACGGTGGGGTAACGCAATTTAGGAAGATTTTCCAAGTAGCCTCAGCTTGACCACTTCCTTTAGCCTTTCAGCAGCCCTGGGTGTAAAAGACAGGCTTTTTTTTTTGTTTTTTTTTTTCACTCTCATCTTTTTGAGACAGGATTTCACTATGCAATTCAGACTGGCCTCAAACTTGCAGGCATCCTCCTGCCTCAGCCTCCCAAGTAAAGGTAGCCTTTCAAGGCAGGTTGGAGTGAACAGTTGGCCCTAATAGCGTATGACCTGCTCCCCAGCTCTGGCCCCTGAATCCTCTTCATAGTCCACTAAGAATAAACATACTTTTTTATGAAAAATCCCCAAACCCCACCTCATGGAAAACTCTGTTCATGACGCCAGCTGTCTCCTTTTCCAGCCCCCTCTCAACCACATCCCATGCACCCCTATGCAGAACAGAACTTCAGCCACACAAAGAATGTGAAACACAGTTTATTCTTTGTGGAAAGGTTGAACAAAGTCAAAAATGTCCTTAGAGGGCACTGACCCAGCCCCGCCCTGCAGGTTCCTGGGGTCAGATGCCTCTGCCTCCCTCCCCTCTCCCCTCCCCATGCCCCTTAACAAAAAGAAACAACTTGAATGGAGTTCATATATAATAATTATAATAAAAATATACATTAAACAAAAAAAAACAAAAACAAAAACAAAAAAAACCCCAAACAAGACAGAAATTTAGCCGAACTTCCAGCACCGTTCACCCCATTTCCCCTAACCCCACACCCCACCCCCAACATCCCTCTCCTCTCAACACAGGGTCTTCTTCTCCCAAGTCCCCAGTACCATGACCACCTTTGGTGGTCGAAGGAGACTTCAAGTGGGTGGGCCGGGTGGGGGAGAGGGAGGGCAGGACACGGGCAAGGAGGGCTGAGTGCAGGCGGCAGGGGCTAACCCCACCACCAAGTACCACTGGGCGTGGTGAGGCAGACTGCGGGCCCCTGGAATCTCTTCTGGTCCCACAAGTAGGTTGCCTCTCTCAGTAAGGTGCCCGAGTCCCCAGTCCCTGCACTTGTGCCTTCTCAGCTCCTGTCTCCCGGCTTCCTGCCCATCCCCTGTGCTGTCCAGTCAGCAAGAAAGGGGACACAGAGGAGCCAGTGTCTTCTTCAGGACCCTTGGTGAGAGCTGCAATAACACGCGCCCTCCCCCCGATACCACAGCCCGCTCTGCAGCCTGCCCGGCCCCCAGTCACCCACTGCCACCACCCTTCATTCCCATTCCCTCCGACCGCTCTGCCTCAGGTCCCGGCTCCAGCTGCCTGCCATTTCAGCAAGGCTCCCCAGAGCTCCAGCCCTGGTCCTCCACTTGGCCCATTCTAGCCTGGGCCACATCCCTGGCCTCAGCTCTCCCAACCTTGAAATCCCCATCCAAGGCTAACATGTGAGAGAGGTTGGGGCTGCCAAGGGTTTCTTCCGCCCCAGCTTAGTCCTTAATGGCTCAGGCTCCTTCTTTGGACGTTCTCCAGGGTTGGGAGGGCAGAGAGGCAGATCTTTATGGAGATGAAAGTGACCATCCAAGCCACCAAGACCCTCTTTGAGTTTTCCTCCTAGGTCTTAAGGTGGCGGAGCAGTCCTTTCCTCAGGGTCTCTGCTGCCTAGATTAGATTCCTTTTAGCCAAAGAGTGGTGGGAAGCTACCAATTGGGTACACCCGGGGCTTGCGGGGCTGGAGTGCCCAGAGCCTCCTGAGGTCAGAGTTCAGAGGTTTAAGGTAAGTCAGGGGATAAAAAAGGAGCAGATGACCCCATCTGACCTTTACCAGTGAGGTCTGAGGGTCCTGCCTTCAAGTGCAGAGCCCCCACAACATTCAGACAGGGCTGGACACACACAAAGCTGTAGGGTTCCCCTGAGTGCCAGAGGCTAGAAGGGGCTGCCCTCCTGCTCAGCGCTCAGGGGCCCCGTGTAGGGAAGAAGCGACACCAGGGTGAGGTGGGAGAGGCCAGGCAGGAAGAGAGACGAGGCAGGAGGGGGGCTCAGGACGGGTAGGAGCAGCCCACCCACCACCACCTGCTGCTGCGGCCCTCAGAGGCAAAGTCCTCGTGGTAGGAGTGGGTGGGCGGGCGGTGGGGGTCAGACCTTGTCCAGCAGGGAACGCTGGCAGTACAGCAGTCGCTTGGGGGTCCCGTGGCGTCTGAAGAAGAAGACGGCAAGACCCACTGCCAGCACCAGGAGCAGCAGCAACACGGGCAGCACCACGGCGGCGGCGTTCACAGCCCCGCTGCCCTCCTCCTCCACCTCGATGATGATCACTTCTGTCTCCTCAGTCCCCTCGTCCGGCTGGCCCCCCGATGGGCAGCCCATCCAGTCCCGCAGTGCTGACTTGGGGTAGCCCGGCTCCACCTTCAGTTTCTGGTTGTTGAATTTCCAGTATTTATTCCCCTTGTAGAAGTATGTGAAGACTGGAGGGGACCAGTGCAAAGGTGGCGAGGAGAACAGATGAGGTGGGGCGGGGTCCAGAAAGGACCCCAGGATAAGAGCACAGAAGAGAGCATGATTAGCGGAAGGGCCAGCCCTCCCTCCCTCCCGCCTGTCCCTCCCCCTTTCTCTGCTTTCTTCCGTCCTTCCCTTCCCTTCCCTTCTCTCTCCCTTTTCCTTTTCTTTCCCTTCTTTCTTTCTCCCCCCCCCCACACACACTGGGAATTGAACCCAGGGGCTTGGCATTGAGCTATACCTCCAAGCCTTTTTCAATTTTTAAAAAATTTTATTTAGAGTCAAGGTCTTGCTAAATTGCCCAGGCTGGTCTTGCACTTTCGCTCCTCCTGCCTCAGTTTCCCAGAGTGCTGGGGCTGCAGGTATGTACCACTCCTCAGTCTTTCTAAACATTACTTTCCTCAGCTGTGAAATGGGAGCAATCATACTACCAGGCTGGAAGAGTGGCAGGGACCAAGTGGTACGATGTGCCAGACCCCTGAGCCTAATGCCTGGCACACGGGAAGCACTCCACTGTCGCCACTGTTGTCCACGCCACGCTCCCCTCCTCCTCGCACAGACTCTCTCCGGCCCCACTCACCTTCATCGCTGCCCATGAATGATCCTCTGGGAGAGTCAGGGATACCTTCCCAGACTTTGATGTTTTTGGGGTACTCGCTGTCTACTGCCCTGAACTCTTCATTGAAGCGGTAGTACCTGGGGGAAGGGGTGGTTGGACACTTAGCACGTCCTCAGAAGGCAGCAGGACCAAGGTGGCACGGCCCAGTGAGCAAGGGCTGGTGCAGCCCGAGGTAGGGTAATGAAGGCCTGCAGAGGGAAGTGGCCTGCAGCGGGAAGTAGCAGGAGGAGGAGGTGGGAGGGAGGGCCCAGGCTGCAAGGAGCCACCAGCAGCCCTTAATGACAGTGCCTGGCTGCTGGGTTGGAGGCACAGCACCGGGGCAGGAGGCATCAAATGACCAGGTCTGAAATGATGACCCGGTCACATCCCACTCAGGCAGCACCCGATGAGGCTGCCATTGCTAGGCAACAGCGAAGGTTCAGTCGGCCCTTCTCTGGGGAAACATCTTGCGGGGCAAAGAAGGCCTTTCTCCAGACTTTGGGGTGGTAGTGATGGTGTTTCCGAGGAGAGGGGCCTGGGGTTAGGGGCCCAAGGTCTTACTTGTTTCCCCGGAAGAAGTAGGTCTTTCCATTGGGCATCCAGAAGAGAGCGGCATCGATCCTGTCAGTGGGCAGTCCTCGGCCCAGCTCCTTGATGTGCTTGGGGTAGCCGGGTTCCAGGGAAGCCTCATCAAACACCCAGTGCTTATCTCCTGCGGTGGAGAAAGAAAGGCAGACTCTGGGTTCAACTTGGGTTCTGGGGTCTTTGGAAGAATCCAGTGGACTCAGTTCCTCCAGGGAGACCGACCCCACTGGCAAAGACGAAGGCGCACTGCCTGGTTACCTTTGAAGAAGACAAATTTGCCATCCTTCCTCTCATAGGCAGTGTTGATGGATGCAGGCAGGCCCCTCCAGAACTGGCCAATGGGCATTGGGTATCCGTCCATCACTTGGTTATTCCTCACTCGCCAGAACCAGCGCTCCTGGAAGCCAGTCCGAGTAGAAGAGCTCTTCACATCCTGTAGCTTAGTCCTATTCCTCAGCACCCCCAAACTGTCCCTTGGATTTTCACGGTCAGTTTACCTGTTGCTGTTTCCACCCCACCTCCCTACCACACAGCATGTTCACTCCCCGAACCAGTCCACTTCTTCCTCTCACCTTGAAAACAAACATCTCCCCTCGGAGCATGGCCACGGTGTCAAAGTTCCCATCACAGATGTTGGGCCCATAGGTGGGGTTTTTGGGCTTATCAGGGACAGAGGGCCGGGAGGTAGTCCTGGGTTGAGGGGGCATCTTAGTGGGTAGCCCTGACTCACTCCCTGGGGGACAGAACAAGAGGGGCACTTCAGACTTGGAAGGACAGAGAGATGGCCAGAAAGTACCCTAAAAAAAAGTATGGCTGGGTCCCTGAGGGAGGGTGACACAATCAGCTGGAGGTGACAGAAAGGGTGTGCTCAGAGGTGGGAGTTGATGGAGGCAGGGGCAGGCAGTGTGTGTGTGTACGTGTGTCTATGTGTGCGAAGGGCATAAGAGAGGGAAGATACACAGACCAGAGAGACCCAGAGGGAATGAAATTACAGAAGGAGCAAGTGTGGGTGTGGATTACTCACCATAGAGCTGCTGGATGCCCCGGCGGTCATCATCAGGCAGCACAAAGTTCTCTGTGTCCATCCACTGGTAAAAGGGTGCCATGATGGCCGAGGGGTCATTGGAATGCTCCAGGCCCAGAGCATGGCCCAGCTCATGCACAGCCACCAGGAAGATGTCATTCCCTGGAGGGATGGAGATGGTGAGACAGCAGCCCAGATCCCTTCCCTCAGACTGCCTGCTTCCCCACACACAAGCCAACTGGCCATGTTTTCCACCCAGTGACCAAATCCTGAGGTCCCCATTCCTGTTTGGCACAGAAGGCACAAACCCAGTCAGTAATCTAGGTAGAGTCAGAGTGCTCTGAGCAGCAGCCCAATCCCAGAAGCACCTGTGTTAAGGGAAGGTGAGGCCCTCTGCGGGCTTCATTTCCTCCCAAGAGCTCAACATGTAGGATGCTTTGAAGTCTTTAATTGGAAAATCAGTCAGGGAGTGAGAAGAGACCTGATGTAAATAGCTCAAAACAGGATTCTGGCTTTTGTTAAACTGGAAGATCTTTGTGGTCCCCTCTAGCCCTGGGATTTTGAAAGGAAAGAGGAGAATCTCTCCACAAATGACTGCCAATTCTCCCCAGCGTAGGACCCAGGGATCCCGCACTCACCATTCAGATCCTCATTCCGGACAGTCCAGGGCTCAGCAGAGTCAAAGTGGGTGTCCCCTCCAATGTTGGGGCCTGGGAAGTAGGCGTGGGCCAGGAAGCCACCCTCGCCATCAAAGGGTGTGCTGTCGCCATGGAAACCCTCAGCAAACAAGATCATGATGTCGGCCTGCTTCTCATGGCCCTCTCGGATGTAGGCGTAGGGCACTTCTCGGAAACGCAGTGGTGTGGCACTCTCCCATACTCGGAATGCCTTGCGAATTGCCTCAAATGTGGCATACTCGCCCACCTTGGGGGTGTAATTCTGGATGCTGAGGTCCAGCCATGAGGGGAGAGGATGGGATGTGTTAAGATAACAAGGGGCCAAACTCTCCTGGCCTGCACTCTCCCAGGTCTGACAGCTGCCCAGCCCCCTGTGCCTGACCTGCACCTCCTGCTGCCTTTGCACAGTGCCTTAGCCCTGGGAACTGTAAACTTAGGGGATCCTCAGACTTTGGCTCTCAGGCACTGGGGTACATGCCAGTGGTTGCTCTCTCTTCAGGATTACAGCCATTGTCCTCCCCACTCCCAAGGATGCTTCCCAGGAATGGAGGAGAGAAGTGCAAGGAGCCTCTGGGTAATACAACTGATAGGAAAGGGTGAAGAGTCTCTGGCCTGTTGGACTCACCAGAAAGTGATCTCATTATGCTGCCATTTAAGGCCCTGGATGGCGTAGCGCTTCCTTCGAACATTGGCCTTGATCTCAGCCCCAAACTTGTCTGGAACACCACAGCGGGGGCGCATCATGGCCCTGGAGTGGGAGCACTGGGGTCAGTGTGGTGTGTGAAGACAAAGGACTGCAGGGGAGAGGGTGGAGCTCTCCAGCAGGCCCTGGATCCTAGCTCCTGGCCCCAGCATCAGGGCAGAGCTGGTTGCGTGTGTGTCTGTTTGAGGAAAGGCCAAGGTTATGAGGTCAGGGTGCTCTGAGAGGGTCCAGATCAGCATGGGGGAAGAAGCCAGGCATTCACGTGGCAATATTGCTGGTGCTCAGCATTGCCAGCTGGTGCTGGGCAGAATTCCTAATGGGTGGAGCACTTACCTCAGGGTCTCTATGTCAGCCCTGCCTGTCACCCGCAAACCGTAGAACTTCTGCATGGCAGCGATGGCAGCTGAGAGGGACTGAGGTGAGCGCTGTGTGTGGGTACGTAGGTCCCCGGGGGGCAGATAGCCATACTGCTGCAGCCAGGCCTGGAGTGAAAGGGGTGTAGTGTAGAGCACCCCGACTTGGCCAAAGGATGCATCTGCATCCCCACAGTCCCTGGCAGGCAGGCACCCTTGGCTTGGTGAGGAATGGGCGATGTGTTCCCAGCCCAGCTCTGGCGCGGAGTCTGGAGGAACTCCCAGGCTGCTCGGGCCTGGGCCCCAGAATGGTTTGTGCTGTTGGGGCTGTGAGCAAGACAGGAATGGGCACCCACAGCTCCAGACTGGCCACAGCTTTCTTTTTTTTGGTACAGGGAATTGAACTCAAGACTCCAAGCTTGCCAGGCAGGCTCTGTGCCACTGAGTTATATTCCCAGCCCTGCAGTTTTCTTGAAAATGAGAGCGCTGGTAGTTTAACAAAGATTTCTATGATCTTTTCAGAGTTGAGATCCCTTCCAGTACTTTGACTTCTGGGTCAGAGTTCTTACAAATATAGCATGTCCCACCTGGAAATGGTTTGTGCCTGTGATGGGTACAGGGAAACGTCAGGGCTACACTTTTGTGCACAACATGATGTCCTCCTAGAACAAAGCTGCCTTGTCTCCCGGACCCTCACACTGACATCTTTTTAGAAAGCAGGGGAGCAAAGGCACTAGATCTGAGGCTGGCTGCTCACAGGTGAAGCTGGGGCCTCGGAAGGTGGTGAGAGGTCTGATCTAGCCATGTCCCCACTCAAGCACCACTGACCTAGGCCCTGGGACCTCAAAGCCCATTTAAGACTTTCAGGATGGAGGAGGAAATAAGGGAGACAGTGAAGATTCAGTGACTGTAGTATTCTATTTCAGGTATGCTATGAATTGTTCACAACACAAAGGCTGGAAATTGCCCTAAATTAGACTTATGTTTTTGGTGTTTTGATTGAAAGGTACACACACTGCAAAGCCCCAACGAGGAAAAAGTTTATTATAAGAATAATGGAGTACTTTCCTAATGCCTGAAAAGTAAAACAAGCCAAGATATATATAAAGATGCTTGGGATTCTCTTATATGGAGACAGGACCCAGACAACTCTGGTCCCTGGTCCAGATCTGCCAAAGGAAGCTACAGATTGCCTAGGACAGGGCTTGGGAGGTGAGAAGGTGAGGAGGGCAGAGTGCTGCATCTCCTATCCATGGTCTTTAGGATGGATCTCCACAGGGTCCTTCCTACCTTGGCCCAAGCCTGGGTGGTGGAGCAATGCTCATGTACCAGGAATGGGGGTGATTCAGGAGCAGCTGACTGGGGACCTGAGCCCACAGAGGCAAGAATTGCAACACAGTTTTGGGAAGTGATCCCCCAAGGCTGACAGCAGTTAGGGCTGCATATATAAACAACCCATCCTTTTTCTCAAAAGGCTCTGAGAAGCTCTTTTCAGGGGTTCAGGGGCAAGTGATGTTGAACCTCTGGTGTACCCTCGGGAAGCTCTTCAGGGTGCTCTGCTCCAGTTCAGAGCTGATCTCTGGGAGCCAGAGGCTTGCCCTGACCTGTGCTGACTGATGGCATTGCCAGTGCCCTCGGGAGGCCTGCTGTAGCCTGTGCCCAAGTATGCAGGACACTCCCTTTGCCCCTAGCCTCACCTGTAGGATAGACACACCCTGGGCTTCTGACCCTTTGGCGAGGAGCAGCTCTTTCAGGACTTGGGGAAGGATAGGAGACACCTACCCTTATAGCTGGAAGTCAGAAAGGCTGGAGGGAAGACCCTCAGAGAGTCAAGCTGAGGGGAATGCTCCTAGGGCGGGCTGGCAAGTGGGAGGGTGACAAAGAGTTGGGGAGAATCCACAAGCTGGGGTAAATCCCTCTGTGAATCAAGAAGTAGGGAGGTCTAAATATTTACACCCACAAGCCCTGCCCCATACTTTGTAAAGAAAAATGGTGGCTTAGTCGTGAAAGGGACTTCCCTTAGCTTGAGAGCCACAAGGCCTGAAAAGGAAGTGCCCCTATCCCTCTCCTTCTCCTAGGCCTGGGCAAGGTTTTTTTCCCTCCATCTCACAGGGGCAGGCTTGGAGCAAAGCAAGAACCACAGAGACTATGAAGTCGGAACCACAGAAGAGAGGACTCTTGTGTCTGCGGCTGGGTGGGGGAAGGGCAGGGTGCCAGACAGGCCAAGAGGAGGAGAAGGAGAGGGTTGTGCTGAAGCTGGTGCAGGGCTGTGGAGGCCTGGTGGGAGGGACACTGCTGGCTGAGGCCTAGGCCATCCCAGCTTTCCCTCCAGATTGGCGGGGAGAAGATCAACTGTGTTGGGTTGCAGAACTCAGTTGGCTGGCTTTGTCCTGATGAATGGGAGGTGAGAGAAACGTCAAGGGAATACCTCCCACCTGGGGAGTCCTGGAGTGGATGGGGGGTCTGGGACTGCCCCTCCCTCCCTCTGCCTCCCACCCTTCCAAGGCCCAGAGGCGAAATAGTGGTTCTGGCATTGAGATAGCCCATGACCCACTTAAAACGGAGCCAGGACTGCGGCCCCTCCCTTAGGGGCCCTAGCAGGGCAGGGTAGGAAAAAAGAGTAGGGCGTGAAGTTGGCAGTGGGCAGTTCCCAGTCCTAGGATCACACTTTTCCGTGCTGCCTGAGCCTTTCAGGGACAGACAACGTGTTCGCTCTTCTTTCCGAAGAGGTTTCCTCCAGGGTTGGGCCCGGACTGGGGGCCAAGGCCCAGGAAGCCAAATTCAGATCCCATCCCCCTTCTTGGGCCCTTCCCTGCCCCTCCCGACCGCACCCAGGCCCTCGCCGGGCAGAGTGGGTTGGGATGGCCCAAAATAAGAAGCTGATTAAATCCGTCTCCCACCTTCACCCCAAAATAAAAGAGTGAGAGGAAAACTTCCTCGGGCAACTCCCACGCGGCTTCCTCTCGGGCCCGGTGGGCCACGGTTAGGGAAAGGGTGAGGACCGGGGTCGAACGCCCTGCGCCGGGCCCTCTCCCTATTCCTGGTGCAACGCCCCCCAGTCACCGTGCAATTAACTCAGAAAAACAATGATAAGAACAAAAAGGCCCGAAGGCGCCTGCGGGGGTGGGGACGGAGGAGGTGGCGGCTGGGCTGAGCCCCCGGCTCACAAGGAGAGCTTTGTGCGCATGGAAACGCAGCCAGCGCGGCGACCCTGGACGCCAGGGCTCGGGGCCGGCACCTAGCCGGGTCCCCTCGGGGTGCGGGGGCGCCAGGGTGCAGGGCGGCGCAGCCGACTGCAGCTGGCTGCAGACGCGTCCGCACAGGGCGCGCTGGCCCGGGTCGCGGCGGGCGCGAGAGCGCAGGAAACTTGTGGAAACAAGCAACTCGCACATGACACCAGCGACGGCGCAGGGCCGGCGCGGAGTCCGAGGCTGCCCAGGCTCCCATGGTCCCGGAACCCAGCGCACAGCCCAGGGGAAGGGAGGCGGAGCCCCCACTGAAAAGTTCTTCCAAGGAAAGGGGAAGAAAATCTTTGGCGCGGAGGCTGGTTGGTTGGAGGCAGGCAAAAGTTGCGGGGATTGGAAGTTTGGAGACCAAGAGGGGCCAGAGCGAGAGAGGGTCCTGCAGGCCGGGGCAGCGAGGTCCCGAGAGCCCTCCTCCGCAAACCGGGCCGTCCCCGCGGGACCCCCGGGTTCGCCTACCCCGCGGCGGGTGCGGCCCTGGGAATGGCCGAGGGGCTCACTTACTTCGGGGCTGAAGCCGCTGCTCTGGGCCGAGCCGAGGGAGGCGAGCGCGGTGCCGAGCGTGAGCAAGGGGAGCAGGAGACTGCGGGGGCCGCGGGGGGCGGGAGACATGGTCCGAGACGTTGGGGACCGGCCGTGCGGCTCCCAGCGGAGCCCGCGCCTTGGGGTTCGCGCCGCTCCCTCCGGGCGCCTTTGTTCCCGGGAGGCGCTGAACTTGGATTCCAAGAGCGCGGTCGGCTTGGAGGTGACGGGATTGTTTCTGAAAGGGCCTGTTTGCTCTTCTCCTCTTTTCCGTTTTTTGATCTTTCTTCTGCTTAGTCGGCGATGTGGGCCGGGAGGCTTCTCTGCTCTCTCCTTTGGTCCCTCCCTTCTCCCGCAGCCTCTCCTCCGTCCCCGCCCCAATGCCCTCCTTTCCTTGTGGGGACGTGGTTGTTTCAGCCTGAATCCAATTACAGCCAGCGCCCAGGAGCAACGGGGAGCCGGGG
>RJWM01013497.1:0-53226 GCA_004363535.1 Dasyprocta punctata
CCTATATGTTTTATGTTTGTGTTCCTTTTCATTGAATTTGTTTTGAAGTTTGAGTGGTTTTCATTTTTCTGAAGTACATCCTTTAGTGATTTCTTTATTGTCTACTAAAGGTCAACTTAATGAAAATGCCTTTATTTTACCTGGATGTACTTATTTTTATTTTATTTTATTTTTTTGTTATTGAGAATCAAACTCAGGACCTTGCGCTTGCCAGGCAGGTGCTTATGCTGCTGAGCTATATCCCCAGCCCTATTTGTTTATTTACTTTGTTTGTCTTTTGGAGACAAGTTCTCACTATGCAGTTCAGGCTGGTTTTGAGCTCACTTTATAACCCAGGTTGGTCTCAAACTTGCAATGATCCTCTTGCCTCAGCCTTCCAAGTACTGGGGTTACAGGCGTGCACCATCACACCTATTTGTTTATTTTATTTTATTTTATTTTATTTTTTTGCAGCACCGGGGATTGAACTCACAGCCTTGCGCCTGCCAGGGCAGGCGCTTAAGCCACTGAGCCAAACTCCCAGCCCTGGTTTTTTGAGGCAGGGTCGCACTATGTAGCTCAGGCCGGCCTTGAGCTTGCGTTGTAGCCCAAGCCGGCCTCGAACTCACAACGCTCCGCCTACCTCAGCCTCCTGAGTGCTGGGATTAAAGGCGTGCGCCACCACGCTCGGCTTATTTGTTTATTTTTTGAGACAGGGTCTTTCTATGTAATTTGAGTTGATCTTGAATTTGTGGTGATCATCCTGCCTCAGTCTTCGAGTGCTAGGAGTACAGGCATGGCCAAAATGATCAGCTGACCCTCAGTTTTGAATGAGTTTGGAATTCTAGTTTGATATTATTTTCCTTTAGCACCTTGGGGGTATTACATTACTTTCTGTTTTCACTGTTGTTGAGAAATCTTGGCAGTCTAATTGTCATTCCTTTGTAGATAATCTAATTTTCTCTGCCTTCTTTATTTTTCCAAGGTTTTTTCCCCTTCCATTGGTGGGGATTGAACCCAGGACCTTGTGCATGTTAGTCAGACATTCTGCCACTTAGTTACAAACCTCAGGCCTTAAATTTTTTTTTATTGTAGTAAAATATGTAAATATTTATATATATGTATATATGTGATACAGTTTATAATCTTAACTGTTGTACAGTACACTGTTCTGCGTTATGAAGTGCATTCATATTGTTATGTAACTATCAACAACATAATCTCGCAGAACTGAAACTGTACCATTTTAATAGTAACTCCCTGTTGCTTCTTCCTTCTGGCCCCTGGCAAATGCCACTGTACTTTTTTCTCTGTGATTAGACTACCTTATTTTTCTTAATTTTTATTTTTATCAGTACGTGTTTGCAGTATGTAGTGATTATATTTACTGTGGGGAGTTGGTGCATATAGCATGCCTTCATCTTTTGCATTCCCTCACCTCTTCTCCCTGTTCCCACCAGTTCTTGATTAGACTATTCTGTTACCTCCTAGAATTTTTTTTTGATACAGGGTCTCACTATGTAGTTCACACTGACCTTGAACTCATTATGTAGCCCAGGCTGGCCTCAGTTTCACAGAGATCCTACTTCTTCGGCCTTTCAAGTGCTGGGATCACAGATGTGTGCCACCATGCCCTGCTATCATTTGAATTATTAAATATTTGTCCTTTGTGACTGTCTTTTTTCCCTTATGCTTCATGTGTGTTGTAGCAAGAGATGAGAATTTTGCTTCTTTTTAAGCTGAATAATATTCCATTCTATGGGATTAAAGATCTCAGTATTAAAACAGAAACATTAAATTTGCTGAAAGGTAGAGTAGGTAAAACTCTTGAAGACATTGGTGTAGGCAAAGACTTTGTGAACAAAACCCAGACTGTGCAGGAACTGTTGCAAAGAATCAACAAATGGGATCTCATCCTACTAAAAAGCTTTTGCACAGCAAGAGAAACCACCAACAGAGTAAAGAGACAACCCACAATGTAGGAGAAAATGTGTGCCAACTGTCCTTCAGATTACTATCGAGAATGTGTAAAGAACTCAAAAAAATCAGTCCTCCTAGGTTTAAAGACCCAATCCAAAAATGGACATCTGAGATGAACACACATTTTTCAGGTGAAGAGGTACAAACAGCAAATAAATATGTGAAAAAATGTTCAACAGCACTGGTCATTCGAGAGATGCAAATTAAAACAACACTCAGATTCCACCTCACCCTAGAAAGAATGACTAGTATTAAGAAGTTAACCAATAACAAATGCTGGAGGGGCTGTGGAGAAAAAGGAACCCTTCTCTACTGTTGGTGGGAATGCAGGCTGGTGCAACCACTGTGGAAGTCAGAGTGGAGATTCCTCAAAAAGCTAGGATTGGAGGTTGTATTTGATCCAACTATTCCCCTTCTGAGTATCTTCCCAAAAGAATTAAAGACATCATACCACAGCAATATATGTACATCTATGTTTATAGCAGCGCAGTTCATAATAGCCAGATCTTGGAAACAAACTAAATGCCCATCAACTGAGGAATGGACAAAAAAGATGGGTATTTCTATATAATGGAATACTGCTTAGCTATAAAGAGTGATAAACTGGACACTTTTATACTTAAATGGATGTGCCTTGAGAACATACTTATCAGTGAAATAAATGTCACACATATGTAAGCATTGTTTTACTTGTGTGACAAACTGAAAGGAAAACTATGTATATATTTATGTATATGTATATAAAAAAATAGTTACGATAGTTTTAAAAAAAAGTACAGTGGCCTCCTTTGTCATCCACATGGCCTGTTCAGAAGTAAATTCAGTGCCTCCCTTCACTGAAAAAAAAATTCTGCTGAGATTTTGATAGATATTGAATCTATAGATAGGTTTAGGGAGAATAAATGTTTTGATATTTGTCCAATTCACATACATAGTCTCTCACCACTTATTTAGGTTGTATTTGAGTAGTTTGATCAGTTTTTATAGTTTTTAGGATACAGATAATGAGTGTATTTTGATAGATTTGTACAGTAATGTTACTTTAAGCTTTTTTGTGATGTTGTAACTTGTGCCTTTGCAATTTTACTTTTGAATTTTTCATTGCTTGTATATTGGCCAGCACTGGATTTCTGTATGTGGCTTTATGACCTTGTACCATGACCTTGCTAAACCTGCTTGTCCTATTGATTTTTATGTAGATTCTCTGTAAATAAAAAAAAATATTAAGATGACAAAATTAGAGTAAACTAAGAAGGGATGAAGATGTGAGGAAAGTGAATTTGGCTATAAAAGGCAGCACAGAGATTCTCACGATGATGGAAAAGTTCTGTGTCGTGACTGCAACACTGTAGATATCCAGGTTGATATTTACTTAATTTTGAAAGATGTTTACATTGGAGGAAACTGGCTAAAGCATACAAGCGGTCTTTTTGTATTATTTCCTATAAATATATGTGAATCTACAATTATCTTGAAATTAAAATTTTAATTTAATAAAAAAATACTCCATTCTATGAATGTTTGAATAGTCATTCTTTTTTTCTTTTTTTTAGTACCAGGAATCGAACTCAGGACCTCGAGCTTGATGGGCAGGTTCTGTGCCACTGAGCTATATCCCTGTTTTTTTGTTTTTGTTTTTGTTTTTGTTTTTGTTTTAAAGATAAGGTCTCACTATGCAGTTGAGTTGCTGGACTCAAATTCATGCCATCTTTCTGCTTTAGCCGCCTGAGTCCTAGGATTACAGATATGTATCACCATGCTTGGCTCCGTTCATCTTTGATAGACACTTGTATTGCTTCTACAGTTTCACTGTTGTGAGTATGGGTATAAAAATAGCCAATTGAGTCCCCATATTTAGTTCTTTTGGACATATACCCAGAAGTGAAATTGCTGCATAATATGGTAATTTTTTTTATTTCAGTTTTATTGTTTACAGTCTTGGGCTTGAACCTAGGGCTTTGTGCATGCCAGGTCAAGTGCTGCACCACTGAGCTATACCTCCAGCCCTAATAATTTTGTTCTTAATTTTTTGAGCAACCATCATATTTTTTTCCACAGTAGTTGCTATGCACAAGGGTTTCAATTTTACCACATCCTTACCAATACTTGTTATTTTCTCTCTTGTTGCTAGGAGCTATCCTATTGGGTCAGAGGTGATATCTCATTGTGGTTGATTTGCATTTTCTTAATAACTAGCAATATGGAGCATCTTTTCATGTTCTTGTTGGCCATTTGTATATCTTGTGTGTCTTTCTGTTCAGATCCTCCTCCATAAGGTCTGGATAGGTTTGTCCAGCCCAGACTGGTTTGGAACTTGAAGGTTCACATAATCCTTCTGCCTAGGCCTCCCATCTAACTGAGAGTACAGGGACCCCTCCTTTCCCCCGCTCCCGCCCTGTGCACTGGGTACTGAACCCAAGGCCTTCACACTGAGCTACATCCTCAGTCCTGTTTAAATTTTTAAAAGTTTGAGACAGGGTTTCCCTGAGTCACTGAGTTGCCCAGGCTGGACTTGAACCTGCAGTCTTCCTGCCTAAACCTCCCAAAGTGCTGAGATTTATTATAGGCATGTGCCATCACCTGACCTTTTGCCTATATTTGAATTGAGTTTTATTTTTGTTATTGAGGTTTGGGAGTTCTCTCTATATTCTGAACATTAATTCCCTATGAGATATATAACCTCCAAGTATTTCTCTCCTTTTTTGTGGTTAGCATTTTAACTCTGTTAATATTATTTTTTACAGTATAGAACTTAAGTTTTCATTAAGCCTAACTTTTTTTTCTTGACTGTATCTTTGGAATCATTCTCTGGATCCTTTTGCAATCTCCTTATTTTTAATGTTCACAGTTTTTTAAAAAATTGACGTGTCATTATGATGACTGAACTGAAGGTATCTTAGGAGATTCTTTCCCCTTGGCCTTCAAAGTGTACAGCTACATAGAGACATGTTTTTGCCCGCCCTCAACCCCTGCTAACTGTCTCCCCTTCCATCCTTTCACTAGATTGTTTAAAGGTCTGTAACTGTACAGCTGCCTCTTTCATTGAGTCCCTATAGTCTCTTGCACTATGGAAGAATTTAGTTTCCTGTTGTACAACCCAGGTAAGTTAGTTTCCTACAGCCCCAGAGGTGTTAGTAAAGCAATCATTGTAGTTTTGGGATTCTGGTGCCAAAATTCATTTATAGGCACAGTAAGTGAATGGCGTCATGGATAAATGAATAGTGGTTGTTCGCATCATTCTAACTGCGTGGATGAAGCATCAGAAACCTTTGAAGAGTTCTGTTGCTACCAATAGCCATAAAGTTTTCCCATCTGCTCCATCTGCTGTGCTTTCTACCTCTATCCTGTTTTCATCTGAATAGTAAACTGTCTTAAGGAAGAAACTGTCAGTAAAGATAAATGTGATAGCTATGTGGAGAGCTTCCCAAACATACTAGGTAGTTACTATAAAATTACAGTCACCAAACTGGGTGTGGTGGTGCATGCCTGTAATCCCAGCACTTGGGAGGTTGGGACAGGAGGATCACTATAAGTTCAAGGTCAGCATGGGCTACATTATAAATTCAAGGCTAGTCTGAATTACATAGCAAGACTGAAAAAAAAAAAAAACCAACAAACAGAAAACCAAAAAAATCAAAAGATTATTATAGTTGCCTAATTCTATCACTTTTACAGATTTTTCACTAATAAATTGGCTGGTAAATAGCAAGTTTATCTAATTTTTAGGATTATGTTTATTAATAATGATTACTTTCTTAAATACGCTGTGTGTCTTTTCTTTTTGTTGTTGTTCCTATTAGAATGATCACACTTAACTGGTAAGAAAACAACCCTAAATGATTAATGTTTTTCATTCTGATCAAATGGTAATTCTATAAGGTGTAATTGGAAAATGCAGTGTTTAAACTTTTAAAAAACACATGGGCATTACTCTTCACAATTGTCCCCTTACTTTGAACACACTTGTATTGTTCTTGCTGCTTTCTAAAGTAGTTCTGGAAGTCCTGTTTGGTGTCTTTAGCTGTGCTGTTGTACCTGAGTCGATATCCTGAATTGACTCAAAATCTTTACTTTTTTTTTTTTTTTTTTTTTTGCAGCACCAGGGATCGAACTCACAGCCTCACACCTGCCAGACAGGTGCTTAAGCTGCTGAGCCAAATTCCCAGCCGTGGTTTTTTGAGGCAGGGTTGCACCATATAGCTCAGGCCGGCCTTGTGCTCACGTTGTAGCCCAAGCCGGCCTTGAACTCACAACGCTCCTCCTACCTCAGCCTCCCGAGTGCTGGGATTAAAGGCGTGCACCACCATGCCCGGCAAAATCTTTACTTTTTGTGATCATTTTGATTTTGAGGAAAAAACAAAATATGCACAGTGCCAGATCCAGTGAATAAGATAGATGAGGACACACTGTAATTTTTCACGAGCCTACCTTCCCATTGCACAGCACTAGGCAGCAATATTCATTATATTTTTTTATTACACTTTGTGAAGATGTCCATGAAAGAGGACTTCCAGAACTGCTTTGGAAAGCAGCAAGAATGATAAGCGTTTTCAAAGCAAGGATAGTATTTTGAGGGGGATTAAAGGCATTGTGTCTTTCACTGTAGTACATTTTTAAAAATTTACATATTCACCATATATTTTGATCACACCTCATATATTTAATTTTTTTGAATACTTAATGTTCTGTTATCCACGGCAGTCAAAATTGTTTTGCTAAGTGTTTGCAATTCATGCAGTTTACAATCATCTAGGAAGTGCTTACATGTACATAGCATAGCTTGTTTCTTTGTTTTTTTAATTCCCCTCTGCTTTTAATCTCCCTCCCTCCTCCTCCAATTCCTTAATCCCATTTTTGTTCTTGTTTATATTATTGATATTAGCTCATGTTATGCCATAAAATGTTTACATTGATTGAGGTTATTAGATACCTGTACATGGCATATGGTTGTTTTACTTACTTATCTTTCCCTTTCTCCTCACTCCCCACACTTTTTCCCTTGTACCAATTTCCTTATTGCAAGAGACTTATCTCCTAGAACCCTTCTACCATCTTCCTCCCTCTTTGTACTTTGCCTCACTCAAATGAAAGGTACCATATAGTATTTAAGCTTGTGTGTCTAGTTTATTTCACTCAACATTATACTTTCCAGGTAAAGCCATTTTCCTGCAAATGTCTCAATCTGTTATTCTTTATAGCAGAATAGTATCCATTATATATAGATGTGACATTTTCTTCATCCAGTCACCTGTTGATGGGTATACAGGCTATTTCCAGGGTTTAACTATATGAATTGTGCTGCCATAAACACTTGTGTGCATGTATCATTGTAGTGTGATGTTTGAAGCTCTTTGGGGAAGATACCTAGCCGGTCATATGGAATTTCTGATTTCTGTTCTTTGAAAAATCTCTATATTGATTTCCATAATGGTTCTAGGTTATATTCTCACTAACAATGAAGGACAATTTCTTTATTACCACAGCCTCATTGGTGTTTATTATTGTTTTAGTTATTTTTCTCGTTGCTGAGACAAAATACCCAGTGCCCAAAGTTAAAGGAGGAAAGGTTTATTATAGTTCACAGTTTGTAAAAGTCTCAGTTCATAGTTGGCCAGCTCCAAGGCAGGGTGGCATGGCAGAGGGGCATCACAGGGGAGAAACAGTTCATGGCAGGCCGAAGGAAGGAAGGCAGCAAAGTAGCAAGCAGCAAGTGAAAAGCAGCCAAAGTAGTCCTCTTTCTTTCTTTTCTTTTTCTTTTCTTTTTTTTTTTTTTTGCGGCACCAGGGATTGAACTCACAACCTCGCACCTGCCAGACAGGCGCTTGAGCCAGTGAGCCAAACTCCCAGCCCTGGTTTTTTGAGGCAGGGTCGCACTATGTAGCTCAGGCCGGCCTTGCGCTTGCGTTGTAGCCCAAGCTGGCCTCGAACTCACAACAGTCAGCCTACCTCAGCCTCCTGAGTGCTGGGATTAAAGGTGTGCGCCACCATGCCCGGCTCAAAGTAGTCCTCTTTCCATCCCTTATATTCTGTCCAGTCTACCCCCCGCCCATTAAGGTGAATAGCATTCACACCCAGAGTGGGGCATCCTTTATGCTAGCGTTGTACTATGAATCAGTTCCAGTATCACATCTTTGATGTGATCACACGCTTTAGATCCAGCCATCTCCAAAAACTCCACTTATAACTGCATGAGGCTTTGCGGGGAACTGCTAGATACAAGCCGTAACAGTTACTGTTTGATTTCTTAATGATTGCCTTTCTTTCTGGAGTAAGATGGAATCTTAGCATTGTTTTAATCTGCATTTCTCTAATGGCCAGAGACACTGAGCATTTTTTTCATGTATTTGTTGACCGTTTGTATTTCTTCCTCTATGAAGTGTCTGTTCATTTCTTGTGCCCGTTTTATGACTGGATCTTTAATTTTAGGTGGTTAACTTTTTTTTTTTTTTTTTTTTTTTTTTTTTTTTTTTTTTTTTTTTTTTTTTTTTTTTTTTTTTTTTTTTTTTTTTTTTTTTTTTTTTTTTTTTTTTTTTTTTTTTTTTTTTTTTTTTTTAGTTCTTTGTATATACTATATATTAGTCCTGTAAGGAGTAGCTGGCAAAAATTTTTTTCCATTTGTTATCTCTTCACTCTATTGAGCGATTCTTTTGCTGTGCAGAAGCTTTTTAGTCTGATGTACTCCCCTTTGTTGATTCTTGCTTATATTCTTTGTGCAGTTGAGGTTCTGTTTAGAAAATCCTTTCTTACACCTGTGTCTTCAAGTATTTTTACCTATTTTATTTTCTAGTAGGTTTAATATTTCTGTTTTAATGTTTAGATCTTTGATCCATTTTGATTTTAATTTAGTATATAGTGAGAGATCAGGATCCAGTTTCAGTGTTCTGCACACAGATAACCAGTTTTCCCAACACCACTTGTTGAATAATTGGCTGTCTTCCTCCAGTATATGCTTTTAGCCCCATTGTCAAAGATCAGATAGCTAACTATGTCAGGAGAGGTTTCTGTATCCTCAGTTCTGTTCCATTGGTGTACTTACCTGGTTTTGTTTCAGTTTCATGCAGCTTCTGTCACTACTGTTTTGTAGCATAGCTTGAAGTCAGGTATTGCTGTGCCTCCTGCTTTGCTCTTGTTGCCCAGAATTGCTTCTATTATTGTAGGTCTTTTCTGGTTCCATATGAATGCTAGGATTGTTTTTTTAAGATCTACAAAGTATGTCGTTGGTATTCTGATTGGGAGTGTGTTGAATCTGTATAACAGATTTGGGAATATGGCCATTCTGACAGTATTTATTCTCCCTATCCAGGATCAGGGGACATCTTTCTGTTTTCGGATGTCCCCTTCAGTTTCTTTTTTCAGAGAACTGTAGTTTCTTTGTAGAAGTCTTTTACTTCCTTGGCTAGGTTAATTCCTAGGTATTTCATTTTTATTGAAGCAACTGTGAGTGGTATTCACAGTTTCTTTCTCATTCCATTCATTGTTGGTGTACACAAATGCTAATGATTTTTGTGTGTGGATTTTGTATCCTGCTATGTTATTGAAGTTCACTATTAATTCTAAGAGTTTTTGGTGAAGTTCTTTGGGTCTTCTATATAAAGTATCATGTGTCTGCAAATAATGATAATTTGAGTTCTTTTCCTTTTGTCCCTTTTATGTCTTTTTCTTGCCTAATTGCTCTAGCTAATGTTTCAAGTACTGTGTTGAATAGAAGAGGTGATAGTAGTCATCTTTGTCTTGTTCCTGATTTCAGGAGGAATCTTTTAATTTTTCCCCTATGAGTATGATACTGACTATTGGTTTGTCTTATACAGGTTTTATCATATTCAGGTATGGTCCTTCTGTACCTGTTTTCTTAAGAGATTTATCATGAAGCGGTGTTGGATTTTGTTTAAAGCCTTTTCTGTATCTATTGATAGGTTCATATGGTCTTTGATATTGCTTCTGTTATGTGATATATTACATTTAT
This sequence comes from Dasyprocta punctata, assembly GCA_004363535.1. NCBI lineage: Eukaryota > Metazoa > Chordata > Mammalia > Rodentia > Dasyproctidae > Dasyprocta > Dasyprocta punctata. The sequence goes on from RJWM01013497.1 coordinate 9,923, forward strand.
TGACTTATGTATGTTGAACCATCCTTGTGTTTCTACTTGATAATGATGTATGGTTTACTTTTATAATATGCTGCAATGTATTTGCTAATTTTTTTTGAGACAGGGTCTCACTATGTAGTTCAGGCTCATATGAACTCGTATGTAACTCAGGCTGGCCTTGAACTTGCAGGAATCCTCCTGCCTCAGCCTCCTGAGTGCTGGAATTATAGGTGTGTTCCACTACACTGTTTATTTGCTAATACCTTGTTGAGGATTTTTGCCTCTATGTTCATTATTTCTTTGTTCCGTTTAGGGACCTTATTCAGTTGTGGGATCAGGGTGATATTGGCTTCCATTAATGAGTCTGGGAGCACAGCATCCCTTTCAGTTTCTTTGAAGAGGTTGAGGAGTATTGATGAATCAACAGCCTTAAAGATTTTGTAGAATTTGGCAGTGAATCCATCAGGTCCTGGGATTTTGGTAGAGTTCTTATTACCATGTCAGTTCATTGCTTGTTATTGGGTTGTCAAGCATATATATGTCTTCTTGGGTTAATTTTGGTAGTTTGTATCTAAGAATCTGTTTCTTCAAAATTTGCTAATTCGTTGAATATAATTTTTCAAAGTAGTTACTACTAATCTTCTGGATTTCCACAGTGTCTGTTGTGGTTTCACCTTTTCATTTCTAATTGCACTGATGTGAGTCTTTTCTCCCCTTCTCTTGGTAAGTCTAGCTAGGGGCTTATCAATTTTATTTATTCTTTTGAAGAACAAGCTCTTTGATTCATTTATTTATTTAGTTATTTATTTTTTTGTGGCACCAGGGATTGAACTCTCAACCTCGCGCCTGCCAGACAGACGCTTAAGCCACTGAGCCAAAGTCCCAGCCCTAGTTTTTTTTTTTTTTTTGTGGCACTGGGGATCAAACTCACAAACCTCGCGCCTGCCACATAGGTGCTTAAGCCACAGAGCCAAACTCCCGGCCCTTGTTTTTTGAGGCAGGGTCGTACTATGTAGCTCAGGCCGGCCTTGTGCTCACGTTGTAGCCCAAGCCGGCCTCGAACTCACAATGCTCCTCCTACCTCAGCCTCCCGAGTGCTGGGATTAAAGGCGTGCACCACCACGCCTGGCTTTTTTTTTTTTTTTGGTCTCAATTTCATTGATTTCTTCTCTCAGTTTTATAATTTCTTTCCTTAAAATTTCAGTTTGTGGCTGATTTGTTGTTTTTCAAGAATATTAAGATTTCTCATATGAAATTTGGACTTATTAATTTGGACTTACTCTGTTTTCCTAATGTGAGCACTGATTGCACTGAATTTTCCTTTTTGGACAGTTTTCATAGTGTCCCTGAGGTTTTGTTGAGTTGTACAATCATTGTCATTAATTTCCAGAAATTTAAAAATTGTTTTTCTATGACCCATCGCTTGTTTAAGAGAATGTTAGTTTTCCAAGAGCCTTTTCCAACATTTCTTCTGTTGTTGATTTCTATTTTTATCACACAGTAGTCTGATAGTATGCATGGGGTGACTTCAATTATATTTACTTACGCAGGCTTTTGAACTAGTGTGTGATCTATTTCGGAAAAAGTACCACATGCTGCTGAAAAGAATTTATACTCTGTTGTAGAGAGGTGGAATACTCTGTGTACATCTGCTCAGTCCTTATGTTCAAGGGCATGGTTCAGCTCTAAACTTTCTTAATTGATTTTTTGTTTAGTTGGTATCTTTATGAAAGTGGGATATTAAAGTTCCCAACGATTAATGTGTTAATGTATACTTGATCTTTTAATTTCAGCAGTTTTTAAAAAATTTTATTTTAAAGAGAATAAAACCAAGCAAAATAAAATAGAATAAAGCCAATCAAAACAAGACATTGTAAGTGACACAGGATTTGAAAACAAGGTAATAGGAAATCAACAATGGCTATCGTAGTGCCACTTGTTGTCTTCAAAATAGCTGCCCATACCTTCAGATGTAGTAAAATCAAACAAAACAGAAACAGAATAGAACCAATAAAAATAAAACAATGAATGCAATACAGGACTTCAAAACAAGATAATAGTAAATCCAAAATGGTTACCGTAATGTGTCTTACTATCTTTGAAATAGCTGCCCATGCCATCAGATACAACAAAATCAAACAAGATAAAACAGAATAAAGCACAACGAAACAAAACAATGAGAATGATATAGGATTTCAAAACAAGGTAATAGGGAATTAACAATAGCCATCACTTTCAGTAGGCAATCCCCCATATATGCTACATTGTGTATTGTTATCCTCTGAATAGGTGATCAGACTACTGGCTTTAGGCCTGCAAAGTCAGTGAAACACTAAACACTACAAGCATTAAGTTGTGTTTTACCTCCTAAGCTGTCATCGCAGCCTGTGTTTCTCTGAATCAGCGGGTCACTTATGGGGGCAGGGGAGTGTTGGCTCTTCTTGTCTCCCTACCTGTACACTGCTCGGGGCTGGTGTCTGGCATTCCCCCAGTCAGCCTGTGCATGGTGCTGACCACAGGAGGTCTTAGCTTCTTGTTGACTTCTTGTTCTCCCCTGCAGTCCGTGAATGGTGCCGACTCACAGGAGAGGGCTGGCATCTGGCTCTCCCCCAGTCAACTCGCACATGACCAATTTCAGCAGTTTTACTTTATGGAGATAGGTGCTCTAGTATTCAGTGCATATATGTTTATCAACGTTATCTCGTTTTGTTGGATTGTTCCCTTAGCTGGTACGTAGTGACCTTTTTTGTCTCTTCCAATCATTGTTTTATTTTGTTTTTTTGAGCAGGGTCTCACTGTGTAGTTCAGGCTAGCCATGAAGGTTTATATTTGTAATCCCAAGGAGAAGTTACTGGAATTCTGGTGAGTTAATTCCAATCTACCGCTTCTAGTGCAACCTGAGGTGAGAATAAAGACACTAAGACCTATTTATAGTTATGGGGAGACCAGGGGTCCTAAGTCCAGCCAAGGTGGTGATTCACCAGAACAAAGACCACACCCAGAGCCCAACCTGGGTTTTATTGATTCTCCATGAGTGGAGTGGCTCAGGGATGAGTGACAGTGAGAGTGGCAGGAAATAGGTTACTACTGTGAGTTGGCTAGGTAGGAGGTCAGAGATCATCTCTGTGATATGCAGAGGGCAAGAAATGCAGAGAGAAAGTAATCTGCATAACACAACTGAGGTAGTAGCTAATAATTTAAGGTCGGTGCTTCAGCTCTGATGTGTGATCCTTTTTGCCCTGGGAAGTCATAGCCTCTTTCTCAAGGCTTGGTCCCAGCCAACAGTGTGGAGTATAGCTCTCCATCCCACCCGGCTCAACCGTTTATTTGGGGAGTCACTGGGTGGGGTAACAGTGACCTGTTGAACTTTGCTTCAGAGGTTACACATCAGCTCCTCAGCTAGCCCAGTTTACATTGCTTAAAGCTAATTGAAAAGACAAAGAAATAGCCTAGCCAGCTCTGTACCTGTCAATACACGGAGATAGGGCCAGGTCCAAAATGGAGACGGTTGCTCCTCTTTTCAAGGAGAGTCAGGGAGAGTCGCCGGGTGGTTCCCCACAAACATTGAGAGACATTTCTGAGATGTGTTGTTTATATTTATTATCATTGCCTTCTTTATCAGTTGGTACATCCTTTGTTTTTTTTTTTCCTCATGTTTTTTGCTGCTGTTTATCCATTAACCTCACTACTGATGTTTTAGCTGTGTCCGATTCATTGTTTCTGTTGAGAATGTTCTTGAGTATTTTCTGTACAGCTGGATTAGCACTCATATCTTCTGAGCTGGTCTTTTTCATGAAAATACCTTATTTCTCCATCTATTTTAAAGGGTAGCTTTGCTGGGTTAGTTAATCTGGGTTGGAAGTTATTTACTGTTAGGATTTGAAATACTTCACTGCAGTCTTTTCTGGACCTCAGGGTTTGTGCTGAGAAGTCTTCTGTGATTCTAATTGATTTACCTTTTTATGTAATTTTTTGTTGTCTCTGACTGCCCTTAAAATTCTGTTTTTTTGCTGAATATCTGGGAATTTAGTAAGGATAGTCCTTGATGAACTTCTCCTTTTATCATAATTGGTATTCTATAAGCATCTTGTATGGTAAACTCTTTTCTTATATTTTGAAAAATTTCCTCCATAATTTCTGTAAGCGTATTAGTGGATCTATCTGTGCTATCTTCTAGTTTTTCCCTAACTCCAGTTAGCCTTAGATTCATCTTCTTGTTGTCATCTAGTAGCTGCTGTAGTCTTCTCTCGTACTCTTTATTTTCTTTTTGGCTTCTTTGATCTCTTTATTGTAATTCACTATTTTGTTCTCAATTTTAGATGCACTGACTTCATTTCTGCAAAGTATGAGCTTTATACAGGTATTTCAATCTGGCATCTTTTAGCGGATTCTATATTCTTGTTGCATCTGTCAGTCAAATTTTGAACTGTTTTGGTTAGCTTGTCCAGTTTTTTTAATCTATTTCCACAGAATTCACCATGGGCATATTGAGTGAAATTGCTGTGAACTTTCGAAAGTTCATTTATTCTTTGAACTCAGCTATTTTCTTCATCCCCTCAAAGAACTTTTCATAGTTTTCTGCTACCTGGTATTTGTTTTTTTCTTCCTTTGTGACCCCTTGCTCTGCCTTGGGAGAGTTGGGAGGTTTGGAGAGCTTCTGTTTCCTTACTTTCCCATTCTCCTACATGTATCTGTGTTTGTTTGTTTACATATATATCTTTTAAAAAAAATTATATATGGCCTGCTCTTTTTTCTCTTCTTTTTTTGAGGTGTTACTACAGGTTGGGGACTAGAGAAGTAAGGAGAGTTTGTGGCGTATATGGAGATTTTAGTAGGATGTTGCCTCCCTGTGAATAATTTTCAGCTTTGTATGTCCAGTGCTAGTATTTACTTCTTCTGTTATTTATTTTAAGTGATCTCAACTCTGTCCCTATTTTTTGCCAAAAGAATTCTGTTTATAACAGCACCCACAGATTCAATCTTACAACACTTTTGTGTGATGTCCCTTGCAGTTACTCTTCCCCTTTTGTCTGTCCTCTGTGCACACTGTGACAGATCCTTGTGGTTGCCCTGCAGTGAGGTAAGTGAGGTGGCGTGGGGAGAACAGGAGGTGGTTTTACGAGTAGTGTTAGACACTAAGGGGGAAGTTTGAAAGTAGATGGAAGAAAAAGTTGATGGGCTGTTTGATTTTATTGGAGTACTTTTGGTTGAGTTGGAGAGTATTCAGAGTTTTCAGAGAATATTTTGTAGGGCCAGTGGTGAGACATGGGAGAAAAGAAGTTTACTTTGTGGTTGAGGTAAACTTGTGTGGTTGTCAGAACTTGCTGATAGGGAGTACAAGCAGCTGGGTAAGATGTGGAAGATCCAAAGGCTTAGAATGAGGAGGATCAAGGAATAATGCTAGTGAAGATTGGAGTGACTGTGAGGGAGCTAAGAATGGGGAATTTAAAAACTTTAGAGAAGCACTTGGGAGGCTGAGGTAGGCAGAGGGTCGTGAGTTCAAGGCCGACTTGGGCTACAATGTGAGCACAAGGGTGGCCAGAGCTACTTAGTGCGACCCTGCCTCAAAAAACTAGGGCTGGGAGTTTGGCTCAGTGGCTTAAGCGCCTGTCTGGCAGGTGCGAGGTTGTGAATTTGATCCCCGGTGCCGCAAAACTTTAGAGAAGTTTATATGTTTGGAAAAAGAATAAAGAAATATGTTACAATATTGTCTTGGGGGAAAAATATTGTCTTGGAGGTTTGAGGTGAAGAAACTAGTTAGAGTTGAGATGAAGGAGCGAACTTAACCACCTATTAAGACAGAGTCAATGAATGAACAAATACACAAAAGTAACAACCTGATAAACATAGGAAACCAGAAAACAGCCCAACATAACCCCACATTACCATATAAATCAAGAAGCATACAAAAACTTAAACCAATAAGATGTCCAATGAGAACACAGATTAAATGTTCTAATGAGGTGTTGCATAAATGATTCATAAGTAAACTTTGTTCGAATCTCTGATCCCTCCACTGAAATACTGAAGTTGACTCAGACTCAGGACCTCTTTCTGCCAGGTTGCAGGCATTCTTGTGGAGTCTGATCCAGTCCAAGTTCTTGGGTTAGGAACTCTTACTGACTCTCTCTGGGTTTGATGGTGGATTTGGCAGACAGGTTCACTGGCACTAAATTGAGTCAGGATTGTTGCTATACAGTCAAATCAGCTACAGCATTAACAGGCTAATCCGTTACACTGGTGTCAGGGCTAGTTGAGAAGTAACACGCCCTGAGACCCTGTTTTGGGTCTCCCGTTAGCCTAGAGAAGAAATCTATAGTCACAGTGGAAGCATCATAACTCAAGTCTTGCCCCACAGTGAATGTGCACTCTACTGGTGGAAAACAGCATTCAACAGGAATTTTATACAATCAGTTATCTAAAGCATGGGGGTTTGGGAACAGGGTAATGTCTGAGAGGAGAAGAGAAAAGAGAAAAGAAAAAAGAAAAAAAACTGAAGTTCTCAGCTCTGTGGTAAAGGAAATAGGAGTGGAACAAAGGACCTATTGATGTAAGGGTATATTATTATACATTAAGAAAGGAATAACAGGGGAAACTGGGTACAAAATTGGGAGTGAGAAATGAGGATGGGAGAAGATTCTATGAATATATAAATACATTAGGGAAAAAGTTAAAGGAGACAGATGAAAAGGTAGAGAGGAAAGGAAAGTGAGAATGAATAAAACACAGGAGAAAGAAGTCAGACAAAGAGATATGGGTAAGGGTAGGAGGCTTATAAGGGGACAAGGAAGAATTCTGTTAGCCTTTATGAACTATACTGGGAGAAAAAAGGCAAGAGAATGAGAAGCGTACATACACAAACAGGCTCATAAAACAAAAGAGGGTAAAATAATGGAATACAAGTGTGGGGGAACAGGCATAGAAGGAGGGTAAAAACAATAAAAGATAGAAATGAAAAAATAATATGATAAAATAAAGAATAGTAAAAGAAAGTTTTCTATTTGGACACATGGCTCTTTTCCTCAGCCTGGGCTTAAGGAGCAGGGCTCAGGCCAGGAAGACTAAGGTGGCAGTCTGCCCTCAGAATGGTGCTGAGGGTTAAGTTCTGCTTACAGTGGGAACACACGCCAGTGTAAGCGTGTAATCCCGGGTAGCTCAGGCTGAAACTAGCCTCTCGCCTTAAGAGCTGGATCTGTGTTCACGAACCCCGGCCTCTCAGTCTGCTCTCCAGCTGCCAGCAGCCTCCCATGGCTCTTTCCCTCACCCACTTTGGGCACTTGGCAGTGCAAAGCAGCCTAGGGACTGTGGGGGACCCAGGTTCAAACACCCAGCTCTTCTGTACAACAGCTTCCCTGCCAGCGCCTGGCGACTGTGGTCTTGGGTGCTTGTACTGTGGTCACTTACCAACTATTGACTGTGGAAGGCTGCTCCAGGAGTAGTGTCTCATTCTTCCTGCTGGCTTGAACTGCAGAAGACTCTCCCAGTCCAGGCGCATTTCTCTGGTTCTCCATGGGCACGCCTGCTGCATGGTTTCTTCTCCTCGGTGTGATCTGTTTCTTCTGTGTCACTTAAGTGTATTTTCTTCTCCTCTGCCAGTTCCTTAGTGCTTACTGTGTACACCGCACTCACTTTGATTTCTCCTCAAGCTATTGTTTTCCTGACTGACACCTCGTCCTGGAGAAACTGAGTTGCTGGCACTCACTGCTATGCCATTTTGGGACTCTGCCTCTCTGAGTTTTCAAAATTGTCTTTTGGTGGTCTTGAAACTTGAAGGAGATAGATTTGCTGAATATAGTGTTCCAGAACACTAAGCGTGTGCGAGTTATTAATATCCTCCTGCTTTAGGTCATTGCCGAGGTCTGATTTTTCACATATGTTTGCCTCACGAGGGTACATGTTATCCCATGGTGCACACAGTCACTGCTGCAGATACTGGCAGCTTGTCAAAAAGTGATGTGCGTTTTCGAAACATTTTTGAGGAAGTATCCGAAGACAGGTACGTTTTCATTACCTCCTGTCCTAGTAATTTTTTAAATTACTTCTCTACTAATTGCACCTGTAAAAAGAAAATACCGAAATTGTAATTGTTCCATTAGTTATGGGTTTGGCATTTTGCATATTCCAGTTTTGGAACACTAGGTAAATACTACCACTAGAACTAGTAAAACCTTTTTTTCCATTTTAGTCCCAAGTTGCCTCGAACTGTAAGTTTACATGAAATAATTCACCTTTTAGAGACAGATAACAATATAGAAGCAGGATCTACAGTGATACAACCTCCTGGAAGTGCTATAGCACCTCTTTCTGATGAGGACTCAGAAGATGAAGAAGGTGGAACAGTAAATAATCTTTCAGGTTCTGTGTTGTGCATAAGCGTATATCTTTTCAAGATAGTCCTGATGCTGCGTCTGACTCATATGCACCTTAGGGTGACTCTCCTGATGACGTTCCATCTATGTCTACTGTGCGGCAACCTCCACCATCAAGGAGGAAGAAAGTGGCAAAAGTTGTTCACAGATGAAAAAAAGCTGACCTAACTGTACAGCCCATAGCAAGTGGAGTCACAAAATCACCAAGTGGTCTCTTCACTCAAAGAAGAACTCCCACAGAGATTCTTGAACTTTTTCTTGATGACAGAATCATTGAACTCATTATCAAGTACTCCAGCTTACATACTCAGAGTAAAGGTGTGCATCTTGGCTTGACTAGCTCCAAATTCAAATGTTTTCTGGGAATTATTTTTGTGAGAGTGGTTACATCTCAGTTCCTATAAGGCGTATTTGGAAGCAAAGAACAGGTGTGCATAATGTACTGGTCAGTGCTGCCACAAGATGTGACAGCTTTGAAAGCGTATTTTCTAATTTGCATGTTGCAGACAACGCAAATTTGGATCCAGTGGACAAGTTTTTTAAGTTGCAATCTTTTTTTTTTTTGTACCGGGTATTGATCTCACAACCTCATGCCTGCCAGGCAGGTGCTTACGCCACTGAGCTAAATCCCCGGCCCTGTTTTTTGAGACAGGGTCTCACTATGCAGTTCAGGTTGGTCTCGAACTCACTTTGTAGTCCAGGTTGGCCTCAGCCTCCCAAGTGCTGGGATTAAAGGCATGCACCACCACATCTGGCTAGGTTGTGATCTCTTCTAAGCAGACTCAGTGAGAGATGTATGAAATTTGTTCCAAATGAAACATATTTCAGCTTTGATAAATCCATGATTCCATATTTTGGTGTAAGTATTCAGGAAAAACCCTTTTGATTTGGCTATAAGTTTTGGTGTGATGCCAGAGATCTGGGCTTCATTCACTGGTTTCAACCATTTCAGGGTAAAAACCCAGATACTAAGCATGAGGAATATAGTGTTAGTGCATTATGTCCTTCACTGTTTTCAGGGACTTATGGAGAGGCGCAGGTGGGACAATAACATTTTGTGTTTGATAACCTTTTCACCTGTATTGCACTTCTAGATAGGCTCAGTTCAGTGGGACATCAGGCAACAGGTACAGTGAGAAGGGATTGCATTGACAAAACTCCACTGGAATCAGATGTGACTCGAAGAAAGAGGCACATTGAATTATCGGATTGATGGCAAAGGCAGTATTGCCTGCGAATGGAATAACACTGTTGTTACTGTTGCTTTACCAGGTGCTGGTACCAATCCTGTGTCTTGTCAGTCTTTCCTAGAAACTGAAAAAGAAGATCCAAGTTCAGCAGCCAAACGTGATCAAAATGTACAACCAGTTGATGGGAGGCATAGACAGAGTTGATAAAAACATTGATCAGTGTCAGGTATTAATCCATGGAAACAAATGGTATTCAAGTCCTCTTTTTTTCTGTTTCCAATTGATCTCACAAAATGCTTGTCAGCCAATGGATTTTCTGGAGTTTTGTCAGTGCGTGGTTTGCCATTATCTGCAGAACCATGGTCATCCTCCAGGACTTGCCGAAAAAGAAAGACCTTCTCAGAAGCAAAGCTTTGACTCACATTATGATGGCATAAATCCTGTGACAGTGAAACAGGGAACGCAGGCATGGTGCGCTGAATGTCATAAGGACACCACTTTCAGTGTAAAAATGTTTCATTGCTTTTCATGTGAAGTGTTCTGTGTCACCACCTCCTGAGACAGGAAACAGGATTTTATATAGCATCTACAATGCAGCAGTCATTTTGCCTAGTGTTCCATTTTTTGGAATACCACATAACTCAACAATGGAACATAATAATTTTTTTTCTCTTCAAATTTTGTTCCCTGAATTTTTCTAGGTAACATATGAATTTCATGTAAAAATTTATAAAATTATGTCTTTTGTATATTTTTTAAAATTTAGAAACCATATATTTTGATCATACCTCATATTTAATTTTTTGAGTACCTAACATCTTGTTTTCCACAGCAGTCGAACTGTTTTGTAATGGCCTTGAAACTTGAAGGACAGACAGATTGGCAGAATATAGTACTCTTTGTTCACAGTTTCTTTTCTTTTTTTGTTTTGGTACCGGGAATCAAGCGTAGGAGCTTGCACTTGCCAGGCAGGCTCTGTGCCACTGAGCTATATCCCCGGTACTGTTTACAGTTTCTTTTAGTGTCTTAAAGATGCTTCTATACTATTATCTTGCTTTGTATGTTACTTTTGAGAAATCTGATGTTAGCCTAATTCTTTGGCCCTGGTAAATTATTTATCTTTTTGCCTGGATGTCCTGAAGTTTTGTTTCCTTTTAAGTGATTTTACAAGAATATGTGTAATAGTTGATCATTTTGGTTTACTTTTCTCGGGTATCAGTAGGGTCTTTCACTTTTTTTTGGAATATAGTTTTAATATTTTTATTCCATTATTTTGTTTTTCACCTACTGTTTTATCTCTTTTGCCTCATCCGTTTCAATAAAAAACTTTTTCTTTCATTTTCATTCTTTTTATAGCTTGCTTTCTTCTCTTTGTCTCTGTGTCTCTTTCTTTCTGTCTCTTTATCTCTTTCGCTTTCTTTTTTTCTTTCTTTTGTGGTGGTGGTACTGGGGATTGATCCCAGGGCCTTTGTAAGGAGCTGTGTCACTAGACATTTTTATTTTCTGAGACAGGGTCTTGCTAAGTTACCCATGTTGTGCTGGAACTTGGAATCCTCCTGTCCCAACCCTGAGTGTGCTGGGGTTGCAGGGGTGGGCCATTGCACCTGGCTTTTGTGGGTATGTGGGTGTGGGTGTGTGTGGGTGGGTGTGTGTGAAAGGTGGGGGAGAGACACCCTGGGGATTGAATGTAGGGCCTTCTGCTTGCTCAAGAAGCACTCAGTCACAGAGCTGCATCCTTTGCTCATCCTAAAATTTTTATCTTGAGATGGGGGTCTTCTTATATTGGCCAGGTGGGTCTCGAATTTGTAATCCTCTTGCCTCAGCCTCCTGAGTAACTGAAATATCAGGCAAGCACTTCCATGGCCAGCTTTTTGTTGTTGTTCAGTGTTGTTTATTTTCTTTTCACATATGTTCCTTCTAGATTTTTGTAATTTAATTTTTATTACTTATATGATTTTCTCTTTTTTAAATAAACTAATTTTTTTTCTAGTTTTGTCTACTTTAATTCTTAGTTTTTATATTTCTGATTCAAAGGTTTTCTCAAACCTTCAAATATTTGTTTGAGGATATTTAACTCAGGTTTGGGGAGAAAACCATCAGCAGAAAAGCCTTTATTTGTATTTTCTGATTTTTTTTCCAGTACTTTTGTATGTGTGTGGGCTGCCTTTGTGTATATTTATTTCTACTCTTGCTGCATAGTTCAGCCTGCCACTAAACTCACTATCATAGCCCAGGCTGGCCTCAAATTTGCAGTAATCCTCCTGTCTCAGCCTCCTAAGTACTGGAATTACAGGCATGCATCACCACACCTGGCTTTGTGTAGTTTCTTTTTTTTTTCTCTCCCAAATCCATTTTATTCCAAGGATCACAAAAAAAAAGAAGGCCGAGCGTGGTGGCGCACACCTTTAATCCCAGCACTCAGGAGACTGAGGTTAGGAGGAGTATTGTGAGTTCAAGGCCGGCTTGGGCTACAATGTTATTGCAAGGCTGGCCTGAGCTACATAGTCTGACCCTGCCTCAAAAAACTAGGGCCGGGAGTTTGGCTCAGTGACTTAAGCGCCTGTCTGGCAGGTGTGAGGTTGTGAGTTCAATCCCTGTTGCCACCAAAAAAAAAAAAAAAAAAGTATAACCAAGAGCACAACCGTACATTTCAGTAGTTTTCTACTCATGGTACTCATCTGGTCATGAGAATTGTGGAGGAGTTGGAGGGGGCAAGATTTTTGGAATAAGTTGTTTTGTAATAGTTTTTTTTCTGTAATGCTGATTTTATTTTCAAATTATGAGCATGCATAATTTTTTTATTGAAAAAATTTAAAATTCAAATGTGTATTTAACAGGCCTCTTCTATAGTACATCTTTAATCAAATTAACAATAACATAATGCTTGACTTCCTTATGTGCTTTTTATCTCTACATATTACATTTACATGGAAATACACATCTGTGCATGCACATGTAGCTGGAAGTCTATGTGCAGGTATACCATTAAGTTTCTCTCTCCCGATGATAAGTTTTAGAGTAGGTTTTCTTCTTCTTTCTTTTCTTTCTTTTTTTTTTTTTTTTTTCGGCACTGGGGCTTGAACTCATAACCTTGCACCTGCCAGAAAGGCGCTTAAGTCACTGAGCCAAACTCCCAGCCCTGGTTTTCTTCTTTATGCTCTTCTGTGTATTTGGATTATTTTACAATGAGCATGTGTCTCAGTCTCCCTTCTGCCTTCCCCAAAGATATTTTTGAGAAGGAAGAGAAAGGGCCAGGAATTTAGCTCAGTGACACAAGCGTCTACCTGGCTAGCGCTAGGTAGTGAGTTTGATCCCTGGTACCAAAAAAAAAAAAAAAAAAAAAAAAAAGAGAGAGAGAAGAAGAAGAAGAAGGAAGAGAAAAAAGAAAGGAAAAAATCTGTACTCCACTTAAAATTTATAATTTGAGACCATTAGTGATAACTTATGCCCTTAACCTTTGGTTAGTTCAAATGTTAGGCCTCCATCTTATTCTCTAGAATCAGTTAGGGAGTTGTGACTCTTTGGTTACAGTATACAGTAGATGAAAAATTAAGCAGACCAAGAGCTGTGCAAATAAAGCAAGTGTTCTTACGTGGTGCCCTTTTTCAGAAGTTTCTTTAGATCATTAAAAACTATTGAATGCTAGCCAGGCGTGGTGGCACACGCCTTGAATCCCAGCACTCAGGAGGCTGAGGTAGGAGGAGCATTGAGTTCAAGGCCAGTATGGGCTACAACACAAGCGCAAGGCCGGCCTGAGCTACATAGTGCGACCCTGCCTCAAAAAACCAGGGCTGGGAGTTTGGCTCAGTGGCTTAAGCGCCTGTCTGGCAGGCACGAAGTTGTGAGTTCAATTCCCCCGCCCACCCCCCCAAAAAAAACTATTGAATGCTTAATGTATATTCTTAAACATTTATAAGTGATGCAAATATCCTTTAGTATATCTTAAAAATCTTAAATTACTTCTAAGTGAAAACTGCTTAGAACTTGTCTTTTAATGATATCTTGGAACATCTGACCTTGGGCAAGTTAATTGGGTTTTTATTTATTTTTTATTTTTTGTCTTTTTGAGACAGGGTCTCACCATGCAGTTCAGGCTGGCCTTGAGCCCACTTTATAGCCCAGGCTAGTCTCGAACTCACAACGATTCTCCTGCCTCGGCCTCCCGAGTGCTGGGATTATAGGCATGTGACACATACCTGGCATGGGCAAGTTATTTGAACTCCTGACTCAATTTTCCCACCTGTAAAATGGCAATAACTGTTAGTTTGGGAAATCACTTATTAAGCAACTTATGATACGTTTATAAAATTATTTCACTTTTATTTTTGTATAATTAGGTATTTGTGTAAGTACAATTGTATTCTAATAAGAATTAGATATGGTGCTATTTTATTCATAGATTGCTTCTTTTTTTGTCCTTTTTGTGGTGCTAGGGATCAAATGCAAGGCCTCACATTTGTTATGCAAGCCCTGTACCTCTAAGCTACATTCCCAGCCCTACATTGCTTCTTTTCGATGGTCCCAATTTTGTCTTCTTAAACTTTATTACTGGGCAAATTGAGCTTTTTTTTATTTTTGTCTTTTTGAGACAGAGTTTTACTATGCAGTTCAGGCTGGCCTTGAACTCACTCTGTAGCCCAGGCTAGCCTCAAACTCATTGGGATCCTCCTGCCTCAGCCTCCCGAGTGCTGGGATTACAGGTATGTACCACCATACCTGTCTCAAATTGAACATTTTATGCTAGCATCATTCTATACACATATTAACACCATGATTGTATTTAAAAACTCATCTAGCCTATTGGGATAGATCAGTAAGGTTAAGTTTTAACAGTTGTGTTACTAATCTAAAACTATATTGAGTTGGAAATGAGACCTTCCTGAGCAGCATATGTGCAGCAAGTGATCTAGTCCATGTAGTCATTGTGGATAAACGAATTAATGGTTTAAACTTTGGCTTATACTGCTTGATGAAAGAACCTTTTTGTAAGGTTCTTGGCAGGATTTTGAAATACGATTTTGTTCTAAATTTGGATGAGCTCATCTACAGTTACTTCTTTGGATACAGATAAATGAGTATTATCTCGTAGACGTTTGTTTTTAATACTTAAGAACAAATAAATATTGATAATTTGTTAAAGTTACATGTGTTTGAAATGAAACTATCCTTTAGGTTTTATTGTAGGGGCACATATAGGAACATGTCAGTAATCCAGTTTTGCCAGGGAATAAAGGAGAAGAAATTCTTCCTTAGCAAATTTACTTGGTGCAGTAAAACCCTGTGTCCAATTGTCCTTTAGTATTAAGCTGCCAGCTGACAATTATTTTATCAGTGTACTCATCTCCAACGGTGCTTATCCTATTTGCTCCCTTTTACACGTCCTGTCTGCTGAGTATAAATGGTTTCTCACTTGAAAATTAAGATAAGCAAATTCACTGGGAACTTTATGTTAAATAAAATCAGTAAGATGAAAGAAGACCTGAGGATTTGAGTTACTAGTGTCTGGATTTGTTAAAAGCTAATTCATATCTGGGCGTATTTTCCCCCTTACTGCTGGGCTTAGAAATTTATTCCAGCAAACAAAGGTGGTTTGATTGCTAGATAAATAGATTATAGATAGCAAATATATATTTATCTGGCACAATCAAGAAACAAATGAGCTTTTCAGTTATTAAAGGAATACAAAGTATGTCTGGTATTTCTGGTCGTTAATGAATTAGAATGCAAATAAATTTTTATTCTTTGGTGAACACAATGTAGCATCTCTGGTCCAGATGCTGCAGCTATTAGAATCTTTCAGAGGCTTCCCACTAGCTGATTTCTTTGTCCCATGTGGTCTGGCTTCCAGACCCATCTCTTTGCCGCCTTCTCCTTGCCCTTTGTTTCCAGGCACATAGAGACGTACTTCAGTTGCTAAACTTCCCACATGCTGTCCTCTTGCTGATCTGTCTTTCTCCCTGTGCCTTTGCTGCCAATAGAATGTATCCCTCTTTCTTTTTCATTTTTTTTTTTTTTGGTGGCACCAGGGATCGAACTCACAACCTCGCGCCTACCAGGCAGGCACTTAGGCCACTGAGCCAAACTCCCAGCCCTAGTTTTTTTAGACAGGGTCACACTATGTAGTTCAGGCCAGCCTTGTGCTCATGTTGTAGCCCAAGCCGGCCTCGAACTCACAACACTGCTTCGACCAGCCTCCCAAGTGCTGGGATTAAAGGCGTGCACCACCACGCCTGGCAGTATCCCTATTTCTTTACCTGTAGTTTATTCAGTTTTTGTTTCCTGGTGTGTCTTGTTCGGTTTAGTTTTGTTGATAAATTCAGTTTAAATGTAAGTGCCTTGGAGGAGTCTTCTATAAAACCAACAGATTTCAAATCCTTTGTTTTACATATTCTGTCCATCTTTTATGTCCTTATCATAGCATTTGTATATTAATTGTCATTAAGTAGTTTTGAAATGTGTTACTCACTGCATGCTTTCATAGTTAAAATGTAGGCTTCATGAGGTCAGGGACTGTGTCACTACGTCCTGCATCATCGTCAGTGCTCAGCATTTAATGCTCAATGTCTTTACCTCTCAGTCTTTGACATACAGCTGGGAGTTAGTATGTATTTGGCAACTGAATGAGCCAACTAGTGCTAAGATAGTATTATTATTTCATTGCACAGATGTGTTGCTTATTGCTTGTGGTATTAATTAGATTTTTATCTAACCTGGATAAAAACTTATGTAAATCTGGTTGTTTCCTCTCAATTTTAAAAAATGAGCAATGAAAATAAAAATAACAACCCAGTCTTTTTTGTTTTTAAAGTATAAGATGTTGAGCCAAGCTTGGCGGCTCACACCTTTAATCCCAGCACTCGGGAGGCTGAGGTAGGAGGAGCGTTGTGAGGTTGAGCTTGGCTTGGGCTACAACGCGAGCCGAAGGCTGGCCTGAGCTACATAGTGCGACTCTGCCTCAGAAAACTAGGGCCGGGAGTTTGGCTCAGTGGCTTAAATGCCTGCCTGGCAGGTGCGAGGTTCTAGGTTTGCTCCCCAGTGCCGCAAAATAAATAAATAAAATAAAATAAAATAAAATAGAATAAAATAAAATAAAGTGTTAGTTGTTGGAATGAGGAATAAAGCTCCATGGTAGACCATTTTCCTTGCATGGTCAAATCCCTGAGTTTGATTCCCAGAGTCACATAAAACAAACAGAAAACAAAACATAAAATGTCAGTGGTTCTCTAGGTAAGTAATAAAGAAAAAAGTGTTCTCAAAAAATTTGCTCATGCCTACTACCCTTCACATAAAAATAGTGAAATTAAATGGACTCTATAATAAATATTTTTCCATAACACTTTTTCAAGAAAATTAATGAAAACAAATAGAATGTTGATTTTAGAAAACTTTTTGCCCCTAACAGGAAAATGACACTCCAGATTTCTCTGTGTGCTTTACTGATAGTTTCAGATGTGTGAATGTGATAAATGTTTGTGTTTTTTTTTCAAAGTTTGTTTTTTCATTAGATGAGATTATCATACACGATTAAGGGATGAAAATAAATACAATACTGGTACACTGGTCATTTAACAAATTTTTCTTGAACTCTTCAGCCACATGCCAGGCATTAGACATGTATAATAGTGAACAAAAGGGATAGGGTTCCCTGCCCTTGTGGAGTGTACACTTTAGTACACAGAGACAGACCACAGTTTGATAATCATGTAAAATAAATACAGAATAACAACCCTGTATGTCCTCTGAAAGGAGAAAGTAGAAGAGTAGTAAGTAGAGACCCTTGATCTAGTCTGGAGAGTAAAAAAGGGATGGTTTTCCTTGAAGAAATGACATTCGAGAAGAGATCTGAAGGATGAGGAATTTACCAGGTAAAAGTTCCAGGCAGGAATGTGCAGAAGCCCTGAGGCAGGTAGAACATGTTTTTGAGGAGCTAATAAACCGCCAGTGGCATTGGATCAGAAGTCTTCAGAAAGTGGTTCAATTCAGAGCTGGAGAAGTCGGCAAAGATCAGATCATGCTAGGCCACATTAAATATTTTAGTCCTTAAAATGTGTTTACTGAGCTTGGCAAGGTGACTCATGTCTGTACTCCCAGCATTCTGGGAGCCTGTGACAGGAGGATCTCAAATTCTAGCCCAGCCTGGGCCATTTAGTGAGACCTTGACCTAAAAAAGGGAGAGAAGCCAGCAATGGTGGCACACGCTTGTAATCCAGCACTCAGGAGCCTGAAGCAGGAGGTTCAGAATGAATTCAAGGCCAGCCTGGGCTACATAGTGAGCTCAAGACCAGCCTGAACTACGAAGGGAGACCCTGTCTCTTAAAAAACAAAAAACAAAAAGCAAAAAACAGGGAGGGGCTAGGGATATGACTGAACGCAAAGCCCTGGGTTCTGTCCTCAGTGCCCACCTCTCAAAAGTGATCAGTGTCACTTACAGAATCTAAATGTCCACCAGTGGGGGCTCATGAAATAAGTTACAGTATAATGATGTGAAGTAATACTATGTAATTATTAAAATGAATCAGAAAATTTACTGTTCAGAAAATATTGAAATCAAAAGTGTTACGTGATTTGTCCTATATGCAAATTTGATAGATAATCTTTAAGTTATCCTTCTCACTGGATTTACTATAATAATAATTACTTTTCATTTTGTTGCACTATTTTGAGGATGTATTTATTCTACCCCACATCAGACATATTTTGTGAAGTATGATAGCATTTACGGTCACTTCTGCTGCTTGAGATCCTGGTTTCATATTCTGCCAGTGCCATTTATATAGTTGATTAACTGGACAAATTAGTTTAGCTCTCTAAAACTGTCTTGTCACCTGTAAAATAAAAATATATACCTGATAGAATTGTGTGAGGTATTTAAGATAGTGCCTAAATATGCTGATCACTTATGACAGAGTTATTGCCACTTTAATGAAAATGTCTTCTAAATAATATCACATATCAAAAAGAAGACTGAAGGAAGTTGGATATAAAGTTATTATGGTTGCCTCAGGTAAGTAGGATTATGACTGACATTTGTGGTTTTTTTTTTTTTTTTTTTTTTTTTTTTTTTTTTTTTTTTTTTTTTTTTTTTTGTTTTTTGAGACAGGGTCTTATTATGCAGTTTAGGCTGGCTTTGAGCTCACTTTGTAGCCCAGGCTGGTCTGGAATTTGAAAAGATCTTCCTGCCTCAGCCTCCAGAGTGCTGGGTTTATAGGCATAGGTCACCACACCCCGTTTATCTTTTTTCTTTTTCTAATTAAGTACTAGGGACTGAATCTAGGGCCTCACTCATTCTAGGGAAGTGCTCCACCACTGAACTACATCCCTAGCCCTTAATTTTTATTTATTTTTTTACTTTAAGATGGTATATGGGATCCCAGTACTTAGGAGACTGAGGTAGGAGGAGCGTTGTGAGTTCGAGGCTGGCTTGGGCTACAATGCGAGTGCAAGGCCGGCCTGAGCTACACAGTGCGACCCTGCCTCAAAAAAACCAGGGCCAGGAGTTTGGCTCAGTGACTTAAATGCCTGTCTGACAGGCGCGAGGTTGTGAGTTCAATCCCCGGTGCCGCAAAAAAAAAAAAAAAAAAAAAAAAAATGGTATATCAGGGCTGGCTTTAGCGCTGTAAGTGCCTGCCTGGCAAGTGTGAGGTCGTGAGTTCAATCCCTGGTACACAAAAAACAAACAAAAGATGGTATATTATTGTATTCCCCAGGCTGGCCTGGAATTTATAGTCCTCCTGGCTCAGCCTCCCAAGTAGCTGGGGTAATAGGCATGGTATGTGCCGTGATACTTTTTATTTTGGGGGAGTTTTATTGTGGTTGTTACTTGGTGCTAAGGATCCAACCAGGCCTTACACATGCTAAGCATGTGCTCCTCCACTGAGCTGCACTCCCATTATGGCTAATATTCGTTGCTTGTTTCCTTTTTTGTTTGCTTGTTTTGTGGTACTGGGAATTGAAACCAGAGCCTCATGCATGCTAAGCAAGTCTTCTGCCACTGAACCATAGTCTCCAGCCTTCATTTTATGTTTTTTAAATTTTGAACTATGGGCATATGTTTAACATTAGTAATATCTGCTATTTAAGCATACTATCTTTACTGACATTTATTTTGTAGTAGCATCTTTTATTGGCAGTGTCGGGCAGTCTATAAACCTTGATTCAAATGATACTACTACTTAATTCTAATTTATCTGTGATTATTTTTGCTTTCTTCTCTATATTTTGATTAGAATACTGTTTTGAAAGGCTTTGTGTCTCAAGCTACTAAACTGTGAGTGGAAGGGAAAAGGGCTTGCTTTCTGAGACCATCTGTGAGAGCTGCATTGTCTGAAACTAACGAGAGATCGCAGCAGATGGTGAGGTCAACAGATTGACTTTTGAGCTTGACTTAATGTGTTCATGAAGCTGGAAGAAGAAACCCAACTTATTTTTTTAACTAACGGAAGACCTTGGTGATAGGAAGTGTGCAATTGTTGTCTGAATAAACACAATGCATCAGTGCCCAACTGGTTTATCTCTGAGAATTGTTAGTACTGCTAAACACAGTGGCTTCAAGAAACATTTGGCGTCACCTTTGTTTAGTTTGTAGATATTTTTGAAAGTTTAAATCATATATTCCAAATTTGCAAATAATTTAAAAAGACAATATGAAAAAGAAGCTTTAAAGTGATTTGAAGTGTTTTTTAACTGAAAGGTTGTAAACTGTTGCTCCAAGCCAATGCAGCATATTTCTTAATTCTGAATTGAATGATCCCATTTTTTAAAATGTATATTGAACTTAATTAAAAGTATAGTTTTTTCTGTCACAATCCCATTTTTTTAGTAATGTATATTGAACTTCATTAAAATCTCATTTTTTTATATTGTATATTGTCACAATCCCATTTTTTTCATAATGTATATTGAACTTAATTAAAAGTATAGTTGAGCTTTTTGGAGCGTGTGGGGGGAGTGGAATGCGTGTGAAGTTTTGTTGGAGTTTGGGGGTATAGTTTAGTACAGAGACCCTGGGTTTAATCCCCAGTACAGGAAAAAAAAAAAAAACCAGAAAACAAAAAACTACTACATTCTCAACCTTCTGACCATATAACATATGATATAATTTTGGCCAATAAAATATAAGCAGATACTGTTAGAGTGGGTTACTAGGTCTGGCTACTAGGTTTCCTTTTTTTCCTTTTCTCTATTTCTTTGTGCTCAAATCATGACATTAATGGCTAGAGCTGGTTGTCTCTGTATCTGATTCATTACTGTATTCAGTAGTATGTACAGTATTGTATTTCCTAAAGGCTGTGCTGTTGAGTGGCACTGTAATATTTATGTGACTAAAAAGAAATGAACAGAATATAACTTGCAGCACAGGACTATAAGTAACACTATGGTACAAATAATACTTAGTCACACTGATGAGCTTGTTAGAACAAAGTGCAATACCCTGGAGAACAGGGTGTTGGTAAGTTACCAAGTTACCAAGCCTGGGCTTGAATTTTTTTTTTTTTTTTTTTTTTTTTTTTTGGTTATTGTAACTGTATTTCAGTAGGTTTTACTTTTTTCCCCCAGTACTGGGGATTGAACCCACTGTCCTAAATGTTCTATTCCTCACCTATATCTACAGCTTTTGCTTTGCTTTGCTTTGCTTCTCTTCTTTTTGCTTCACTTTGCTTCTCTTTTCTTTTTTTGGTGGTATCTGGGATTCAACACAAGACTTTGGCGATGAGCTGCCTCCCCAGGCTTCTTTTATGTTTTATTTTGAGAGAGGATTTTGCTATGTTGCACAGGCTGGGCTTGAACTTGTGATCCTCCTGTATAAGCTTTGCAGAGTACTGGGATTGTAGGTATGTGCCACCATGCCTGGCTCACAGCCCCCAATTTTAAAAATTGCACATTTTTGTGGTTAGAAGTGTTCAGAGGATTTATATATAAACTGCAGGACATTTAGCACATTGGCCCGTAGATCTGATTATTTTTAATTCTAACAAGTGATGTTTAAATTACTCCTGAAGTAATTCTGAAACATGCATAATTGCTGTTTTTCAATTGAAGACACTAGGGTGTGAGGGCAGTTGGACTGAGACATCTGTCACCCCATGGATGACTGGTCTGGCTGGCTAGGCGCGTGTCCCCTTCCTCCCTCACCGCTCCATGTGCATCCCTCCTGAAGCTGCAGCTGTGCGCTCAGTGGAAGAGAACCACCCCGGCAGGAGGCCTGTTCCTCAGCCAGGGGTATATTAGTAGCCATGTTCCCCTTCTGCAATCTCCAAACAAGCTCTCAAATGCAGACACTAAATTTAGCTCTAAGAGGTTATGTTGTTAGGATTATATAGCTAATAAGTCAGAACTGAGATTGAGTCAGTTCATACTCTTTCTATTCTACTATACTGCTGTTTTATTAGAGCCCAGTTTAAATAGTACATTTAAATCAGCTTATTCATTTACTGATATTTTTCTATTTCATTGATTTATGCTTTTCCTTTTCATCTTTCTTTGAGTTTCCACTTTTTAAAAAAGCTTTTAAATTGGTGCCATAAAGAATGCAAAGATATACCGCTAAAATACTAGTTCAGCTAAACCACAGATTTTATTATTTTTGTCACTTAACTCTGAATTTTTAATTATTATTTTTACTCAACTCTAAATTTTTAAAGTTGATGTGATATTTAAAGTAATACTATAGTTTTCTTTTCTTTTTTTTTTTTTTTTTTGTACCGGGGATCGAACTCACAACCTCGTGCCTGCCAGGCAGGCGCTTACGCCATTGAGCTGAATCCCCGGCCCTAATTTTTGAGATGGGTTCTCACTATGCAGTTCAGGCTGGCCTTGAACTCACTTTGTAGCCTAGGCTGGTCTTGAACTTACAACAGTCCTCCTGCCTCAGCCTCCTGAGTGCTGGGATTAAAGGTGTATGCCACCATGCCCAGCTTATAGTTTTGTTTTCTAGGAATGATTTTTAATGATTTTTTAAAAAATTCTTAATTTCTAACATAATTGCAGTGTGGCTCAGAGACTGTAACCTGTATATGTTCTCTTTGAAATTTGTTGCAGCTGCCTTGGTATGGATAAATATGTAGGCAAATTTTATAAATCTGTGCTTTAAGAAATGTTTCAGACCTAAGCCGGGCGTGGTGGCGCACGCCTTTAATCCCAGCACTCGGGAGGCTGAGGTAGGCGGAGCGTTGTGAGTTTGAGGCCGGCTTGGGCTATAACGTGAGTGCAAGGCCGGCCTGAGCTACATAGTGCGACCCTGCCTCAAAAAACCAGGGCCGGGATTTGGCTCAGTGCCTTAAGTGCTTGCCCTGGCAGGCGTGAGGTTGTGAGTTCAATCCCCGGTGCCGCAAAAAAAAAAAAAAAAAGAAATGTTTCAGACCTATGGATAGAGCTATTAGCTCAAGTTTGATTAAAATAGTTATGTCTTCAAAATGTATTTATGTTTTAGCCTTTAAGTTCCTAGTTTGACTATATCAAGTAGTTTGATGAATGGGATATCAGGGACTTGTGCTTTATTATTTATCTCATTTAAATTTATATTACGAAGGCATAAGAAATAGTTGATAAATGTAAAACAGATCTGGTATGGAGGTTTGATTTTTTTCATGATATCTTATAGTAGTCGTAGCTGCAGAGGGAAGGCAAAAATGGTAGTTGTGGTTCAGCTGTTGATTTTCTACTCTTTATTCTGATTCACCAATTGTAAATATTTTACCATATATGCTTTATTCTCACTTCCCCTGTGTATTCAGATCATGTGTTTTTTCAAGGAGAATAAGTTACTGTTATCATCCTCTTCCCCTCCTAAATATATTAGTGTATATTTTCTAAGAAAAAGATATTTACAGAACTCCTTGCTTCTTAGCTGGCAATGCATATCTGTATGTATGTATGCATGTCTGTCTGTCTGTATGTATGTATGACAGCAGGCAATGTAGCAAGTACGGGGGATTCTCATCTGTCTTGTCTTTGAGGCTCAATATGGTTCTCTCTCTTTTGCTTTACTCTGATCATTGTTATTATTATTAATAAAAAAAAAGTATGTATGTATGTATTTTGAGGTGGAGTCTCACTGTGTAGTCCAGACTATCCTTGAACTCACTAAGTTGCTGAGGTAGGCCTCAAATTTGCAGTCCTCCTGCCTCAGCCTTCAAAAACCTGGGAATATAGGTGTGCACTCTGCTCTTGGCTAACACTCCACTTCTAGCGGATCAAAATCTGGAATGGTGACCTTGAAACAATACCATTTATCCTGTCTGTGAACGTTACTATCTTCTATTACTGATATAATGGCCTTCACAACAATTACGTTTTCTAATCCAGAGACCATTTTAGTCACACATTGAATTTAGTTTTCTTATAGTTTTAGTCTTTTAAAATCTGAAACATTTCTCAGTCTTCCTTTACTTTCCATAACATTTAATGTTTTTTATGTTTTTGTGGTGCTGGGAATCAATCCCAGGACCCTCTTGTTCATGCTAGGCAAGTGCTCTTTTAGCAGAACTATGCTCCTAGTCCTGGCGTTAATGTTTTTGGAGAGTTCAGGCCTTTATTTTGTATAGAACGCCCTTCAGTTTGGATTTCTCTGATATTTACATGTTAGATTTAGGTTTTGCATTTTGTCCAGAAATACCTCAGAAATGATGTTTATTTCCATCTTCGTGCACTCAAAGAGACTGTGATGGGTTTGTGCCATCATTGGTATCATTGGTAACTTTGATCATTTTGCTAAAGTTGTGTGTGTCAGGTTTCTTCACTGGAAAGTCTGCATATTTAATAGGTATTTTGTGGGGAGATAATTTCAAGGCTGTGTGAATATCTTGTTTTCATCATACTTTTATCAGTCAGTTTTTATTGCTTTATTGGTTATTATGATAATTATAAAATGAAGATTTAGTAACTGTCATTTATTTATATTTTAGTTGGCATGCTGCAGAGGTCTTTTCCTCATCCTCTATTATCCCCAATAGTCTTAGATCCTTATTTTAGTCACTAGATTTCTAATGTGCTATTAGAATATATATTTATATATTAGTACTTAGCTTTCCAGATTGTGTCCTCATAGGTCCCTAAATGTAGCACCTGTGTACTTTTGACGTTTTGATCATTTTTAAAAAACTCTTTACTTTAGGTTCCATAAGATGTTCTAGGTTTATCTTATACATTGGTTGTCTTGACCTAAAATTAGCTATTTCTCCAAGAAGCCCTGGATTATCTAAAGGGCATGGAGTAATATTTCAAAGTTCAGGCTCTGTCAATTGAGTAAATTCCTTAACAGCTTTAAAATCTAGTTTTTACTCCAAAAATGAGAATTAAAATGGTCCAAATTTCATAGGGCTATTTTGAGAATTAAACAGTTTACCTAGAGAGCGATACATGTTATCTATTAAATATGATCTAAATGTTGCCTATTATTATTACATTATTATTCCCTCTTTTTTCCTTTAACAGGATATTCTTTTAAAGAATTATTGAAGACGAAGTTTTTTTTTTATTTTTGTTTGTTTTTAATGGCTTTTCAGAATCTTAAATAGAATACAGTTTGACATGATGACAAAAAATGTAAGTACTTACAAAGTTTTTAATGTGTTTTTTTAAATAAGCTATGATTTTTCCCATACATAACTATTTTGATTAATCAAACTCAGTTTATTGGCGTGGATTTATAGTTATTTTTGTTTATGTAGACTAGGAGATAAGCTTTAATGCTATTGATTGTGGTACTTTAATGGACATGACACCATTTTTGTACATTATTGCCAAGTTGTTCCTTCTCAACAGCTGCAAAATTGCTATCTCCAGAAAATTTTCCACCTGCTTCTCTTTTGCATACTGTAATAAATTAGTTTTGATATTTGTTAGAGACCTTATTGAGCAAGTCACCACTCCCATTGGCTTAATCTTTTTGTTTGTTTACCCTGAGAAATTTGTATTCTCTGATGTTATTCAGAAGAAACTTGTTATCTTCCATGAGGTGGTTCCTGCAGGAAGACTAGCTGGACTTCAGATGTTTTGGAGAAGTTAGTCAGTTTTTACTCCTGTTTGAAGATATAATTTCTGAATCTTTTTCAAGTATTTATTTCCACGTATAGTGAAGGATTATGCCATAAAATAGTATAACATACAAGGAGCTAATTTATTATAATTTGTTGTTCACAGATTATTGTATAGGAGTGTTTGATTGGAATTTTTTTTTTTTTTTTTTTTTTTTGGACTCTGGGGATTGAACTCACAACCTCATGCTTACCAGGCAAGCGCTTGAGCTGCTGAACTAAATCCCCAGCCATGATTGGAAATTTAAAAAGGGTAATTATTATAAAGATGCAGAAATGACTCAGGGAATTCGAGAGTAGGAATTTCATAGGCCTGTTATGGGTTGTATATAGATGTTCTTCTAGAGTCTCATGCAGTCATAGGTGGAGTTCTTTGGAAGTGGCTGGATTTAGACTGTGTGATGCTGGGATTGATTCATGGTAGAGGCTAGGATGAAGGGTGCCCCACCCTGGGTATGAGTGCTACCCACCCTAAGGGCAATCAGTAGCCTGGACAGAATATAAGGGACAGAAAGATGGCTGCTGCTGTTGCTGCTTGTTGCTTACTGCTGCTGCTTCTTTGTTATGTCACTGCTTTGTTGCCTTCTGCCCAACATGAACTGTTTTTCCTCTGTGATGCCCTCTGCCGTTCCACCCTGCTGTGGATCCAGTTGATTATGAGCAAACCTCTACAAACTGTGGCCTACAATAAACCTTTCTTCCTTTAACTTTGGGTGTCAAGTATTTTGTCTCAGTAGTGAGAAAAAGTAACTAAGACAGGACCCCAGAAAGACCTAGGCCCAGAAGAGGGAAATGCACCAGGAATTGAAGCAGTATTTGGTTTCTGTATCTCATCTTGCTCTGCTTGCTTCTGTGTACCTGATTCATTTCTCCCACTCCCCTTTACTCTGCAGATCATCCCCTTAGTTGCCCAGATACCTTCCTTAGCGTCTGTGTCTACTTGTTAAGGACCAGCCGTTCAGAGGGGTGAAGGAAGGGAGGCAGCCTGACAGGTTCAATCTCAGCTTCCTTGGGGAGGCCCTCTGGTATACCTTGCGTCTGATAGCTAGTTTGGTTAAATGTGACCGGGAGAAGCAAGCATTGCATTGCATAGAGTGGCTGCTGGCAGCCACCACATTGTGTGAGGAAACATGATAAAAGACTTATTGGGGGTCACATAGCTCTAAATAGTACCCACTTTACACTGGAGAATAACATTAAGGAAAAAAAAGTTTATGTACATTATGGTATCCTCCGTTACTTGTGGTTTTGCTTTCCACAGTTTGATAGTTACCCAAGGTCAACCAAAGTCCAGAAATAATTAAGTGGAAAATTCCAGACATAGACAATTCACGAATTTTAAGTTGTTTTTCATTCTGAATGGTATGGTCAAATCTTGCACCATCCATCTGGGATGTGAGTCATCCCATTGTTCAGCTTACCCATGCTGTGTATGCCACTTGGCCATTATTACTTAGCTGCTTGCCCAGTTCTCATGCCGACTGTTGAGGTATCACGGTCCTTATCCTCAAGTGTTGATTATTTTACTTAGCGATGACCCCAAAGTGCAGGGTGATTCAGATGTGCCAAACTGTTTGAACTGAAAAGCTAAAAGTAGAGTAAAGAAAAAAAAAGTAGAATAAGATACTGGGAAAGAGAGAAGGAGGCTATACTGTCATAACTTTTATCAGAGTATAGTATCGTATCTGTTCTATTATTTGTTATTGTTAATCTCTTACCTCGCCTAATTTATAAGTTAAATTATCATACATAGTATGCATAGGAAAAACACATACAGAGTTAGGCACTATCTGTGGTTTCAACTATCCACTGGGGTCTCGGAATGTATCCCTTGTGGATAAAGGGGACTACTGTATCTGTTTTCTTTTTCTGGGTTATCATTTAGAACCTTTGAACACACTTGTAACGTTCATGTGTAGCTATACTCAGATGCAGATTTTGCTTCATTATAATCTAGCAACAGTCAAGATTTATTGAGTAATTAGGATGTAGCACCATGCAAAAGGTTAAAGAAGACTTCTCAGTATTTGGCTTGTGTAACTGTGTAATAGCTGTGTTGAGTAATGAGAAGAGGAACTCTCGGAGGGGTACCGGATCTTGTGGCAAACTCAGAAATCTTGTTTTGAACATATGAACATTGAGAAACCTAAGAACATCCAGGTGGAGATATAGAGTAGGCAGTTAAATAAAAAACCTTGGCACTCAGAGAAACTCTTAGATAGAAATTCGGAGGCATTTCATATTAAAATTATTTTAATCTAATTACATAGTGAGTGCACAGGTGAAGAATACATGATGACTCGGGTCTAAGCATAAGCCTTCGCCAACATAAACATAGGGAGAAGGAGAAACGGCAAAGGAAATTCAAAGAATGGCGAGTAAAACAGGAAGAAATCAGTGTTATCCTGAGGATTTAGAAGTGCCACTGAAAAAAAGTTTCTAAAAGGGACTGATCATTTGTGTCCTATGATAGTAACAAGTGAATGACTCAGGTATGGAAGATACCTCCTTCGTCTGGGGCTCGAATATATATTTAAACATTTACATTTTTAATTTCCTTTTTTCACTTTACATTTCTCTGAGAACAGTTTTTGTAGGAAGTAACTTTTGCCTTATCCATGCTTTACTAGGCCTACTATGGTTAGAAATGATAAAAGCCTTACTTAAAACAGTTTAAAAGAAGTCAGAAATAGTAGTGCACGTCTGTAATCCCAGCTACTAAGGAAACTGAGGCAGGAAAATTGTGAATTCAAGACCAGCCTGGGCCACATAGCCATATTCTGGCTGAAAACAAACAACCAACAGTTCAAAGCATAAAGTGGAATGTATGGATTTATATAACCGAAAAGCTTAGCCTACTGTGGTTTCAAATATATCTGAATTCATCAGGGTATGAAATGATGGTGTCAAGGGCTCTTCCCATGTTTTGGTTCTCTACGTAGTGATATAATGGCCAGATGACCCTTATACTTATCTTAGAAGAAGACAGGAAACTTTTATAATATTTACGTTTCAGATTTCCTGGAGGACTTTGGTCAACCTGCTTGTCTCACATACTTAGACATTAGAGAAGGACGTAGCCAGGCCTGGGCCAATAAGCCCATGTTTGCTGCCATGCACAGTTGAGCCTTTAATGTTAACATTCTTACCAGAACTATACGAGGTGTGGGGTGGATCATTCTGTAAAAGGAAGAGATAAGGAGCTGGCAGTGAATTCTTTGTATATAGGGTAAGATACAAATAGTGTGCAGTATCTGGTGATAGTCTTCTAGATCAAAAATATAGGTGTATTCTAATTTAAGCTACCTAAGTATATAAAAGAGAGTTTAAAATATACTTGAGGGTTTTTTTTTTGTCAATGAAACTTTTTTTACATAAGCTATAATAATTATTACAAAAAAGTAGAAGATACAGAAAAAGAAAAGAACAAAATTACTTGGGCATGGTGGTCCATGCTGTAATTTCAGTACTCTGGGAGGCTGAGGTACAAGGATCGCAAGTTCAAGCCCAACCCGGGCAACGTAGTGACAGCCTATCTCAAAAGATAAATTAATTAATTAAAAAGTTGGGATGTAGCTCAGTGGAAAGGTCTAGGTTTAATTCCCAGTATCTCTCTACCCCACCCCCCAATTAGCCTAGAGATTATTATCAAAAGTTTTTTGGGAAAAAATCTAGTATATCTGCAACATAATATTTTACTACTTTTATATTCTTAACATCGTGTTATGTACTTTAAATGTACATGATAAATTATTTTTTACAATTTTGAAAAAGGGATATCTAAATAGAAGCCTTTTGTTTTGTTTTGTTTTTGTTTTTGTCTTTTCTTGGTACCAGGGATCGAACTCACACCCTTGCATCTGCCAGGCAGGCGCTTAAGCCACTGAGCTAGACTCCTGGCCCTATTAAATAGAAGCCTTTTTACTGGACCTGATTAAGCAAAAAATGTGACATGAAGTATGAGTATACTTTTTTCTTCCTGTTTAGTGAAATATAAATCCTTTTAAGACAGAATAAAGAATAGTTAATACCTTTTCTAGTCAGCGTTTTCTACTTTCTTTTTTTTTTTTTCTGGCACCGGGGATCGAACTCACAACCTTGTACCTGCTTGGCAGGCGCGTAAGCCACTGAGCCAAACTCCCAGCCCTGGTTTTTCGAGGCAGGGTTGCACTGGCGTTTTCTACTTTCAAATAATGTACTTTTCTTTTAGACTTTAAACTATAAAATATTTATGAAACTGAAATGAATGCATATTTTCGTTAAGTACACTTTGATAGTATTTATGTAAGCTTTGGGCACCTCTCTTCCCTGTAGAGACCCAACTTAGCAATATAATATAGATTCTCAGTTGACCTTTATCTAAGTTTTTAGAGTATAATTTGTTGCTTACTAAGGTGCACTTGTACAGCTGCTTAAAAAGTTTGTGAATCCGTTTACCTTTTCACTCTGCAAAAGTTGAACATGAAGAGCAGGTGTTTATGCATAACAGTAACCAGTAATGGTTAACTCTGTGGTGAACATGTGCTTTTAGTTGAGGTTTTTTTGCCGTTATTGTTGGGTATTAACAAAAGATATAAAATGATCTTTTTGAAGTTATTCTACATATTAAATGGTCATGTTGCATCAAGCATGAAATGGATATATTAAAGGCTGTTGTTGCCTTTGTTGCTTTCTTTTTGAAGTAGAACATAGACTTTTGTCTTTCTCTTCTTTTTTATAGCAGAATAATTTAAAGGGGGGAGCTTTTGATCGATTGATTCAGGTGCTGAGAACTGAGTACAGGACCTTGACTCTGAGCTGCTTCCTCAGCCCTTTTTAGTTTTTATTTTGAGACAGGATCTCACTAAGTCGCTGAACTGCCCTGGCCTGGCTCATACTTCTGATCCTCCTGCCTCAGCCTCTCATAGTGCTGGGATTGCAGGTGTGTACCACTGTGCGTGGCTCAAAAAACGGAAACATTTTAGTAATGACAATGTACTCTTCAACAAATGTTCAACAAATTGAATATTTATCGTTAGCATTTGTGAGCAGTTTTGGAGTCATAACACATGGTTATTTGTTACAAATTTTGTTGAAAAGGGAACATTTATGACTAATACTGTATTAAGAAAACTAGACAAAACTGTTTCTGCATCATTATATAGATTAGTAAGCTATTTTCTAGATATTTTAGTCTCAGCTATTACCATAAAAATTTTGTTGATAGTAGATTCCATTTATCCACTGTCTATTGCATGAGAATTAATTATATTATGAGTGATATCTAGAAACATTTCTGGTGATATACCTCTCTGCAAAAAACAACAACATTTAATAGAGCATTTGACCACGTAATGAAATAATTAGCACTTGTATTTTGAAACTGTAAGGTATCAAATGAGTGCTTATGAATAAATAATATAAAATAATGAGTTTTTTACAAAATACATGTGCAAAGGAAGTTTTAAAGCTTCATATGCTTTAAAGTCGTTTCAGATTACTGGGGGTCTGATGTAAAGCTTGATGACAGTAGTTTCAAATACTATGTTGTATACTTGAAATTTGCTGTAAGAATATATATATGTATTTTTTGTCCGTGGTTCTGGAGATCAAATGCTGGGCCTTGTGCTTGTTTTTCCACTGAGGTGCTCCCTGTTGAGGGTCGATCTTAACTCTTACACACATATCTCTATGGCGAGGTAATAGATTTGTCAGTTAGCTTGGTTATGGCAGTCATTTCATAATGTAAACACATATCAAAACATCAAATTATATACCTTAAATGTATAGTTTTTGTATGTCCATGATACCTTAGGAGCACCAGTTTTTAAAAATCCTTTCAGTGTGGTAGTACCCTGAAAGAATAGTTGAGGTACTAAATTAGAAACTTGTTATTTTACAAACGTGATATTTAAAGATTACAAATCTTCACTGGATAAAACAATCTAATAGAAATAATAGAGTCATTTATTGTGTTTGGTTTGTGCCAAATTGTTTTTTTGTGTGTGTGTGTGTATGTGTGTGTGTCTTTTTGAGACAGGGTCTCGCTATGTAGTTCAGGCTGGCCTTGGGCTCATTTTGTAGCCCAGGTTGGTCTTGAACTTGCATCAGTGCTCCTGCCTCAGCCTCTTGAGTGCTGGGATAACAGGAGTGCGCCACCGTGCCTGGCGTGCCAAGTTTTCAGAGACAGAGGGTTTCTTTCCCTGTAAGCGCCGTAGCAAATTTTTAATGATACTTCATTTATAATAGCACCATAGTCAATTGTGATGCTAAGTAGTCCTATAGATATTATATTAAATGAAATAAATGATCTTAAAGTGAATTTGTAAACACATATGTATTAAAAGTCGCTGAAATATAATACAAACTAATAATTAATGTTAATGTAGATTGGAGTATATGCTAAGTACCATGCTGTATACTTTATGTGAGTTATCTCATTTAATTTTTATAACAATCTGAATTGGTGACTACTGGTATAATCTAATATGCAGATGAAGAAATTACACTAATATGCAGATGAAGAATTGCCCAAGGCCCCACACCTTTAAGAGCTAGAGTATAAAGCCAAATAATTGGTTCATTTTAGCATTGTGGTGTTAATGGTCCTTATCTGGTTCCTTACATGTCGTAGCATCAGAAGGCATTATAGATGATAATTAAGAACATTAAAAATTGAGGGCATTAAATAGGGATGGGCGTTTTTATTTTTTGTGTTAGTGGAAATTAAACTCAGGGCTTCACACATGCTAAGCAAATACTGTGTCACTGATCTGCATCCCTGGCATTGAGGATGGAAAGTGTGTGTGTGTGTGTGTGTGTGTGTGTGTGTGTGTAGTGGGAATTAAACAGGGCCTTGTGTGTACTAGGCAAAGTCTCTATTATGGAGTCACCTGTGTTTGTTTATTCATTATCATTGTTATTATTATTATTATTATTACTTTTTTTAAAAAACAGGGTCTCCCTGTGTAGTTCAGGCTGGCCTTGAACTCATTATGTAGTTCAGACTGGCCTCAAACTCACAGCAGTCCTCTTGCCTCAGTCCTCTGAGTGATAAGTTTACAGGTGTGCACCACCCTGCCTGGTTCCTTTTTTTAGATTTTGAGGAAAGGGTCTCATTAAATTTCCCAGGCAGATTAGGAACTTGTGACCTTCCTGCCTCAGCCTATAAAATAGCTGGGATTACAGGTGTGCACCACCGTGCCCAGCTTAATTGATTCACTTTTGTGTGGCTATGTATAACATTAGATATGGGCCTCTGGTGGAAGGTATAAACTAGCTTATGAGGTGATCTCATAAAATTTTAAGATGCTATTTTTAATTTTTAAAACTATTTTATTCAGGTTGGTTTGACTTCCACAAATACAGAACTAAGAGGATTTATAGATCAGAATCTCAGTCCAACAAAAGGTAAGCATTAAGTAAAATTTTTCTGAATTTATCTCATTTGTTTTATAAAATATGCAACTACAAGAATTACTTTATGTATACTAATATTAGTTTGTTGTCACATACCAAATAATTCATGTTGTATGAACATCAGTTATCACTGAGATGTGGAGGAGTTTTGTGTGGCTTTTTTAGCATCTTTTTCCTTAGAGGTCACCAAGATCTTTTATCAGTGATCTTATTACAAATGAAAATATGCAGACTACTTTTCTTGTAATTTTCTTGTTTGAGAGTCTTACTTTGAAATACTTTAACTTACAAGGAATTGTATTAAAGAAACATTGTATAATTGTATTTTTTCTATATATTATCATACATCATATTTGGTTATGGTATATAAAGTAATGCCACACATACAGTCACTATATTGCTTGCTAGTTTTTGTGCCTGTAGTCATAAAAGATTTTTTGTTTTTGTGTTTTGTTTGTTTGTTTTTGAGACAAGGTCTTGCTATGTATTCTGATTTTGCTATGTATTCTAGGCTGTCCTTGAACTCATTTTATAGCTAGGGCTGAGCTCAAACTCACAGCAGTACTCCTGCTTCAACCTCCCAAGTGCTGGGATTACAGGGGTGCACCATACCACTCAGCATTATAAAGGATTTTTTTCTCTTTTCTTTTCTTTTTCTTTTTCTTTTTTTTTTTGGTACTGGGAATCAAACTCATGACTATGTGCTTACTAGGCAGGTGCTGTGCTGTTGAGCTATATCCCTGGCACTATAAAGGATATTTTTATTTTTTATTTATTTATATTTTAAATATTTATTATTTATTTATTTATTTGAGACAAGGTCTCTCTATACAGTTCGAGCTGGCCTTGAGCTCACTTTGTAGCCCAGGCTGGTCTCTCTCAAGTGCTGGGATTATAGGCATGTGCCTGCCATGCCCGACTAAGATACTATTTTTTATTTTTATTTTTTATTTTTGGTACGGGGGATTGAACTCACAACCTCACGCCTGCGAGGCAGGCACTTAAACCACTGAGCTAAATCCCCAGCCCAATTTGTGTGTGTGTGTGTGTGTGTGTGTGTGTGTGTGTGTTTTGTGGCACCAGGGATCAAACTCACAACCTCGCGCCAAACTCCCAGCCCTAGTTTTTTGAGGCAGGGTTGTACTATGTAGCTCAGGCTAGCCTTGCGCTCAAACTCACAGTGCTCCTACCTCAGCCTCCAGAGTGCTGGGATTAATGGTGTGCGCCACCACGCCCAGCTTCCAGCCCTATTTTTTGAGACAGGGTCTCACTATGCAGTTCAGGCTGGTCTTGAATTTGAAATGATCCTCCTGCCTCAGCCTCCCAAGTTCTGGGATTACAGGTATACGCCACCATGCCTGGCTTTGGCTAGGATATTTTTAATGCTCTAAATTTTTAAGGTTTTATTAAAGTTTGGATCCACATTGAATACGTATATTCTATATAGTGGTGCCTCACATACTTGATTCTTTCCATGATTCTTGTTGCAAACCAAGTTGGATGAGAACTGAATCAAATTCAGTGGTTAGGTTCAGTGCTGACCTTACAGGGAAATTTGATTTCGTTCTCTTCCAGTTCAATTTGCGACCAGAATAAAATTGAGTTTGTGAACCAAAGTACCACTTAGCTTGTGTGTACGTGTGTGTGTGTGTGTGTGTGTGTGTGTGTATGTATATATGTATATATGACTAACACATGGTGTACTGGGGGTGCTTATGTCAGAAATCTGATGCACCAGCATTAGAACTTCAAGAACCAGTAATATCTTGATATCTTTGAACAGTATCTCTCAGGGTATAGGGATATACATGGAAATGTTTATGGATAAAATGATATAATGTCTAGAGTTGGCTTTAAAATCATCTGTTGGAGGAAGAAGGGTAAAGTGAATGGCATTAGAGGTAAAGCAATACTGTTCGTAATCTGACTGATTATACCGAGTGATGGCTCTGTGGGATCTTTTTTTTTTTTTCTTTGTATGTCTTTGAAATTTTTGATTATAAAAGAGATGAACCAAACTTATTCCATTATAATGCAGACAGCTGTAAATAAAACAAAAGCTTCCTCAAAAGTTTATGTCTAACACAGAAGTGGAGAGACTAGAGAAATGTGTATTTTAGTATAAAATGTTTAGCTTAATGGTATTAATGCTCTATGGGAATTCTATAGGAGTTTATTGTGAAACCATTTAAAAGACATTTTAGAGCCGGGAGTTTAGCTCAGTGGCCTGGCAGGCACGAGGTTGTGAGTTCGATCCCCGGTACCAAAAAAATAAAATAAAATAAAATATATTTTAGGCCTTGATGCTTTTCAAAATTTCTTTGGTAGCTAAGAAGCAGAGAGTGAAGAAGTGGCTGGGGACAAGATACTGTTCCATGTTAAGCGTCCAGTTACCTGTTCCTTTATCTAAACTCTACCTCCTGTGAGCCCATCCACCTAGGAAATCATGACTGGATTAGTCCATTGATGAGATGTATGCCCTCGTGATCCACCTTCCAAAACCTCTGAACTCATAAGTCCTTTGGGGCACTGGGATAGAACCCAGGACTTAGTGGTTTTCAACCTTGGGTCTTAGATTCATTGCAAAGAACCTTACCTACATCTGTAAGGTGAAGTTGTCATCAGTAAAATACAAATTCATTTTAAAGTGTTACTTAAGTAATCTTAGTTTGACCATATTTTCCTCAGTCAGCATTCTCAAATTGTGATTTATCATGGAACTCTACATAGTTTTTTTGTTTTGTTTTGCTTTTGAGACAGTCTTACCAGGTAGTTCAGGCTGCCCCTGAACTCACTATATAGCCCAAACTGGCCTGGAATTCACGGTACTCCTCCTGCCTCAGTCTCCTGAGTGCTGGAATTACAGGCGGGTACTGCCACCATGCTTGGCATGCATAGTTTTTCAGATTGTCACATAACATTTCTCATACTTGAAAATATTGAGAATCATTATAATATGATAATAACATTAAAAAGACTATGTAAAAGTACAGGAAATTAATTGCCTTAATTTTGTATATTGGAACTCAATCATTTTTCTTTATACTTTTGTCATTTTTCTTTGAAGTTTTTATTGATCACATATAACTTTGCTGTTAAGAGGGAAATCAGCCAAAAGCTGCCCCTCCCACTGTCTATATCTGGGGTCAAGAACAGAGGAAGGTGGAAACTGTTCAGTCTTGAGCAAGATTTCCCCAAGATGTATACATGTAACCCCTTTTTCGCCCTCTGCTTCCCATTAGAGCTACTGAATTGCTAAAATCCCAGAGGAACCCTGGGTCCTCCACTTTGTCACTGATCACTTTGTCTAACTGATATATTGGGATTCCATGGAAGATTTTAACTAGAAGAAGAGTTCTATTTTTAAGACTAACAGAGGACCAGTGGGGAACCTCTGACTGTCTCTGCTTAGTCAGACTGCTGCCCCAGCACTCTGCTGTTCCTGGATTAATACCTTCCCTGTTATACCAAACAACCAGTCACCAAATCTGTTCTTTAAACGTGGTTGATAGCTGGGTGCGATGGCACACACCTGTAATCAATCCCAGGCCTATGAAGGCTGAGACAAGTTCCAGCCACTCTGGGCAATTTAGCAACTTGGTGAGACCCTGTCTCAAAAAGAGCTGGGGGCTAGGGATGTAGTTCAGAGCTCAGTGCAAAGGCCCTGGGTTCAAGCTCCAGTGCTGCTGAATAAATAAGTAAATGAAACATGCAAATGTAATATTCACATCTTGATTTCCTATTCCTCTTCCTCATCCCTATCCTTTACTTTCTCTCCCCCAATTCCTTTCCTCTCCTCTCCCCTCCCTCCAGGGATGGAACCCAGAGCCTCGCTCGTGCTGGGCTTCAGGCAAGCATGTTTAACACTACCATGGCTGCATCCACAGCCCCTTGGTAATTCTTTTCCCCTTCTTTTGCCCTATATTCTACCCTTGTCCTTTTCTACTTGGATTTAGTAATCACTTCAGATATTTACAGCCTGTCTCTCTTTGCAGGATTACCTCCACTCCTAATTTTGTCTCCACTGTACTACTGTGATACTTGTTCTTTCTCTCCCCCACCTCCTCTTACTGAGCTACATCCCCAGCACTTTTTTATTTTCATTTTTATTTATTTATTTTTTTTTTGCGGCACCGGGGATCAAACTCACAGCCTCACACCTGCCAGGGCAGGCGCTTAAGCCACTGGGCCAAACTCCTGGCCCTGGTTTTTTGAGGCAGGGTCGCACTTATGTAGCTCAGGCCAGCCTTGCGCTCGCGTTGTAGCCCAAGCCGGCCTCGAACTCACAACGCTCCACCTACCTCAGCCTCCCGAGTGCTGGGATTAAAGGCGTGCGCCACCACACCCGGCACTTTTTTATTTTTTGAGACAGAGTCTTGCTAGCTGCATTGCTGTTTCCCATGTTGGGTTTGAACTTACGATCCTCCTGCCTTAGCCTCCCTAAGTGCTGGGGTTATAGGAGGCTAAGGCAGGAAAATCCCAAATTCAAATCCAAACGAGGCAAGTTAGCATTTAGCAAACCCTGGCTAAAAAGTTCAAAAAAGGGTAGGAATGTAGTTCACTGTGAAGGTCCTGGGCTCAATCCCTAGTGGGCCCCCCTCCCCACCCCCGTCAGTCAGTTCTGATGTTTCCTGCCTGGAGATACCATTAGATCCCAGATCTCATCTCATCAGATCCATGACACTGTCCTTTGTTTCAAATGCTGCTTGCAGTCCCCAGATTGTGACTTGTACTTTTGACTAACTGGTGATGGGATTTCCTTAAAATCCCTTTTGCATTAGATTGATTTGCTAGAATAGCTCATAGTACTCAAGGAAATACCTTACTTAAAATTAGTAAAGGTTACAGATGAATGGCTAGATGAAGAGACAGATACATAAAATGCGGGGGAGAGGTCCTGAACACAAGGGTTTTGTTTTAGTGAGTTGGGATGCACCACCCTCCTGGCATGCCAGTGATCAGCCTGGACTCTCTCTGAACCCCATAGTTCAGGGTTTTTTTTGTTTTTTAATGGAGATGTCATCACACAGGCACAATTAGTTTTCAACTTGTTTTGGTCCCTCTTGCGTCTCCACTCAACAGTGAGAGGTACTGAAAGCCCAAGCCTCTAATCATGGCTTGGTCTTTCTGGGGCCCAACCTGCATTTAGGAGCCTACCAAGAACTACCCCATTAGAGCAAAGTCGTTCCTATCTTCCAGGAAATTCCAAGGGGTTTAGGAACTTTGTGTTAGGAACTGGGGTCAAAGACTAAATATTAGAGGGAAAGATTCTCCTAGCATTCTTTATCTACAAGAGTCAGGAACTGGGGCAGATAGCAAATAT
This sequence comes from Dasyprocta punctata, assembly GCA_004363535.1. Taxonomy (NCBI): domain Eukaryota; kingdom Metazoa; phylum Chordata; class Mammalia; order Rodentia; family Dasyproctidae; genus Dasyprocta; species Dasyprocta punctata. The sequence goes on from RJWM01013497.1 coordinate 48,216, forward strand.
TAGAACAAAAGATTCTCTAACCACCCATATTGACCAGGAAGTTACAAGGGTTTCAGTAGCTCTGTCAGAGGGACTTTGTGACAGGGATTCATCTTGGTACCTGAGAGGAATTTGTTTTAGGAACCCTTGTAGAAACCAGAATCTGTAGACACTCAAGTTCCTTATATAAAATGGAGCAGCTGAACGTGGTGGCACACACCTGTAATCCCAGCACTCAGGAGGCTGAGGCAGGAGGATTGTTTTGAGTTCGAGACCAGCCTGGGCTACAAAGTGAGCTCAAGGCCAGCCTGAACTGCATAGTGAGACCCTGTCTCAAAAAGACAAAAATAAAATAAAATAAAATGGAGCAGTATTTGCATATAATCCTGCATAGCATCCTGTATATTTTCAGTCATCTCTGTATTACTTATAATAACTTATTCAATGCAAATTCTGTATAAATAGTTCCTATACTGTAGTTTAGAGAATAATGACAGAAAGCTCTGTATTATGTTCAGTCCAAATAGTTTTTTCCCCTCCCTTCCTACCTTCTTTCCTTCCCTCCCTCCCTCAGTCCCCACCCTCCCTCCCTCTTTCGTTTCTTGGCATAGTCTTACTATATTTCTCAGGCACTGCTTGAACTCCAGGGTTCAAGTGATTCTCTTGCCTTTGCCTTCCTAGTAACTGAGATTATAGGTGCACACCATTAGACCTGACTAAAAATGTCTAAGTCCTTTGACTATTTTTGAATTAGATTGTTTGCTTTTTCGTTGTTGAGATTTAGGAGTTGCTTATATTGTATATTCTGGAGAGTAATATCTTGTCGTATAGGAGATTTACAAATGTTTTCTCTCATTTAGTAGGTTTTCTTTTCTCTTTCTTGATAGTATCCTTTGATGAATAAAAGTTCTTAGGTTTGAATTATTTTTCATTGCCTGTGCTTTTGGTATAATATCTATGAAATCTACTAAATTCAATGCCATGAAGACCTTCTAAGAGCTTTATAGTTTTAGGCATTAATGTTAGGTCTTGGTTCGTTTTAATTTTTGTATATAGTATAAAATGAGGGTCTAACTTTATTTTGCATATGAATATCCAGTTTTTCAGCACCATTGATTGAAAACTTTTTTTTTTTTTTTTTTTTACCCCATTGAGTAATCTTGCCGGTACCCAAATCAAAAATCATTTGACCATGTTCGTGAGAGTTTGTTTCTGAACTCTACTCTATTCCTATGTCTGTCCATGTATAAGTATCATCTTGTTTTTATAATACTGTAGTTTTGGTCAATTTCAGAGTTGTGAAATGTGAGTTCTCCAGCTTTATTCTTTTTCAAGATTGTTTTGTCTATATAGGGTCCTTAGACATTTTATAGGAGTTGAGGATAAACTTTTCCATTTTAATAAAAGTTTTTAGAATTTTGATGGAGATTTCATTGGATCTTTAGATTGCTTTGATTTTATTGACTTTTTAAATTGCTAAAGTCTTTCTATTCATGAACATGGTCTATTTATTTAGGTCTTTAATTTATCATTTCATTTTGAGGTATGATAAATTCTGAAATTAGTCATTGGAGATGTTTATACAACTTCGTAAATATACTGAAAATCATTTTAAAAGGTGAAGATTTTGGTATGTGACTTGTACTTTATTTAAATAATCAAAAACAAAAACACTTTCTTCAACTTGATGTCTAGTTCTGGTGCTTTGTTCTTTCCTTTATAAGCACAGTTTTTAGCAGAGACCAATATTTATAGATCCATTCTTACCTCTTATTCATTTCTCTGTCCCATGTAATCTGATTTTTCACTTCATTAATCCTTGGAAACATCTCTTAATGTTTCCCTTTTTTTCTTGTGAAAGCGTTTAGCCCAGTCAGCATTTTTTTTTCTTAATAAACTTTTTAGTATTGAGGATTGAACTCAGGACCTCACACATGCCAGGGAAGCACTATACCACTGCTCTTAATAAACATCCCCAGCTCTTAATAAATTTCTAATTTAATTTAATTTAATTTATTTTTTGTCATTTTGAGACAGGATCTCACTATGCAGTTCAGGCTGGCCTTGAGCTCACTTTGTAGCCCAGGCTGGTCTCGAATTTGCAACAGTCCTCCTGCCTCATCCTCTCGAGTGCTGGGCTTACAGGCATGTGCCACCACACCTGGCTAAACTTCTAATTCTAAAACAGTATTAAGCTTCCAGAAAATTACAGAGAAAGTATAGGTGTTCCCACATATCTTTTACTGTGTCCTCAATATTAATACTTTACTTTGGTATGGCACAGCTTTTGCAGCTAGTGAGTCATGTCAGTGCATTATTATTAACCACTTAACAGTTTACCCTGAGCGTCATTTGGGCAGTGCAGTTATTTGTATACTAACTCTCCCGAGGGTTGCTTGGACAGTTGTCATTTCAACTGTACTGAATAAGTTTTATGAAATTGTCATTTTTGTATTTCTTGTTATCTTATAAAAATGAATGAAAAATATACAATCTTTGGTCATCCTGTATTTAAATAATTGGACTGGTAAATGGTTAACTGAAGTCTATACTTTATTCAGATTTCCTTCATTTTAGCTAATGTCCCTTTTCTGTTTTAAGAAAACATCTGTACAGCGTCATGTCTCATGGTCATACATCCTTAGGTTCCCCTTCACTGTAATAGTTCCTCCAGCTTTCCATGTTTTTTTATAAGTTTTGAAGGTATTCTTGTCGGGAATTTTGTAGAATACCTCTCCAATAGGGTATTTCTGATGTTTTTCTCATGATTTGACTACTGTCAGTGGTTTAAAGAAAGAAAGAGAGAGAGAGAGAGACAGACAGACAGACAGATGGACAGACAGACAGACAGACAAGACACCGAGACTCCACAGAAGTAAAGTGCCATTTTCATCGAAGCACATCAAGGGTACACACTGTCAATATGACTTCCACTGTTAAAGTGAACTTGCTTGCTTAGCTAGAACCGTGTTTGCCAGATTTCTCCATTATAAAGTCACTCTTCACTGCCTCGCCCTTCCATCCCACAGCCTCTGGAAGGAAGCTGTTACATGCAGCACACACTTGAGGAGTGGAGAGTTATGTTCTGTCTCCTTGAGGATGAGTCTCTGTAGAAATTAAATTGAAATCTACATTAACTAAAACTCTTCAGCACACAAAATTTGTCTCTTCTCTGTTCTTTACGTACTCTCGCCATCATTGATTTGTATTAGTATGGATATCTAGTTTATACTCAGCGTTATGATCCAGTGGCACTTTTATTTTGTTGCTCAGTCAGTTTCTGTGTCACACTGACTTCACTAATCGTTGTGTATTCTGTTTGGCCAGTTATGAGCATGCCCTTAATTTTTGAGCACTGCAAGATGCTCACCATTATCAGATTGTCATTTTCTTAAGTTTGAGTTCATGGTAGGATGCTGTCGGGAACCAAGATCTCAGTGCTAGATGAGATTGCTGCTATTTGAAGGGTGCCTTTCATTTTGAATTACTGTTATTCTTTGTATCTGTTATATCACATTTTTTCTCTTTCTTTCTTTTTCTTTTTCTTTTTCTTTTTTTACCAGTTCTGAGGATATACTACTTTCTTTCTTCTTTTTTTCTTTCTTCTTTTTTTTTTTTTTTCACCAGTTCTGAGGATATACTACTCTTTTTGTTTGTTTTTCTTTTGAGACAGGGTCTCACCATGTAGTTCAGGTTGGCCTTGACACACTGTGCAGCCCAGGCAAGCTTTGAACCTGCAGCGATCCTCCTGTCTCAGTCTTCTGAGGTGCTGGGATTACAGGCATGGGCCACCATGCCCAGATCCAGTACCCGGGGTGGAACCCAGGGGAGCTCTACCACTGAGCTACATCCCCAGCTCTTCCTTACTTTTTGAGACACAGTCTCACTAAATTATTCAGGCAGACTCCAATTTGCAATCTTCCTGCCTCAGCCTCCCTTAGCGCAGGGATTTCAGACTCACAACACTGTGCATGGCTTGGTATGACACTTCCTTAATGTTTCACAGAAGACAGTACAGTGTAGAATTGTAGTTGAAAAAAAAAAAGGAAGCGAGCTTGGTGGTGTGTGCCTGTAATCCCAGGACTCTAGGAGGCTGAAGCCAGAGATTATGAGTTTGAGCCCAGTCCACATCTGTAACAATAAAAATAATAGTAAGTTGTTTATAGGGTGCATAAAAGTTAAATGAGGTCATGCATATAAAGCATTAAGTGTGCCTAACATATAGTAAGCATTCATTCTATGCTTACTCCTTTTTCCTTTTGTTAATAATAATGTTTTTATCTTCCTTTTTGGCTCTTCCCTGCTGATTTACTCTTCTTTTTTCTTCTAATTGTTAGTTTTCCATGAGGTTCTGTCTTAGGTTTTCTTCTCACTTTGTACATTCTCCCCAGGCAGTTTCATCTTTTTTCATGGCTTTATTTATGGGCTTTGTATATAAATGTTCTCAAATCTCTATCTGTGGCTCAAATCTTTGACTTTAGTTTTTGTATAGCCACTGATGTATTGGACACCTTCCTTTGAAAAAAAATTTTTTTAAATTTTATTTTAAAGAGGATAAAACCAAAGGAAATAAAACAGAATAAAACCAATCAAAACAAACCAGTGTAAGTGATACAGGACTTCAAAACAATACGAAATCAATAATAGTTACCATTATGCCCCTTGTCGTCTTCAAAATAGCTACAGATACCTTCAGACGTAGTAAAAATTCAACAGAACAAAATAGAACAAAACCAATAAAAACAAAACAATGAATGCAATAAAGGACTTCAAAACAAGACAGTAGTAAATCCAAAATGGCTACCATAATGTATCTTGCTATCTTTGAAATAGCTGCTCCTAGCCGGGCGTGGTGGCGCACGCCTTTAATCCCAGCACTCGGGAGGCTGAGGTAGGCGGAGCGTTGTGAGTTAGAGGCCGGCTTGGGCTACAATGCGGCGCAAGGCCGACCTGAGCTACATAGTGCAACCCTGCCTCAAAAAACCAGGGCCGGGAGTTTGGCTCAGTGGCTTAAGCGCCTGCCCTGGCAGGC